>JAKSZP010014484.1:0-289186 GCA_022478985.1 Massospora cicadina
TCCTCATTCTTTGTGCTCAGACTGGCAGCCAAAACCTATTCATGAAGCTTAGAAAGGAAAGTCATAAGTTTTAACACAGGAGCCAAACTTGAAATATGGATTGGGGAAAACCCACACACCTCAATCACCCTAACCATGATCATCTCCTTAGACCACCCAGTCTTCACTTCCACATCGTGAACCCTCTTGAGGCTCTCCACTATGTTCGCTGTCAGATCCTTGGATGGGCCAGAGTTCCCCGCTTCTAAAAGCTTGGTTCTGACACCAAATCCATTAGCAGCTGCCGATGAAAAGAGAACAATGCACTCTTTGCTTCAGAGGTCACCTCAGCTGTTATTTTGTTAATGTTTTTGGTCTCTCCGGTTTGTTTTTGTGACAAAGTTTTTTCTCCAGGCCCTTTTTGCGCGGGATCCATTGCAGCCCTTTTGAGCCAGTCTGTCATTTTGGTACGTGAGTGCTCTCGCCTTTAGCTGCACCAGTGTAAGCCCACGTAAGCTACTGGCTGCTATCCAGGTTTCAGGCCAACCTAGAAAACTGCAGTGATTATTGTAGACAGGTGAGCCAAAGCCCAGATAATCAGGATTGCCCCACCCTTGTCACTGAGACCTGCTTTTGCAGCGCCCTGCCTCATAGGGAAGTAGTGTAACAGATGATACGCCCTACTCTTGCCTCCCCCTTCCTGCCCATGTTCCCCCCCAAAGGAGAGTGAAAGCACCCGTAAGAACAGGCTGGGTTACAGCCATTAGCTTCCATCCCAGTCCCCATCCAGGCCACTACGGACCCTTCTAGGGCGTCTCTCTGGGTTATGGTGTTGGCTACTCACCCATGTTTCCGCAAGATTTCCTCAGTCACGGCACGTGAAGGCCCCAGCTTACCCTACTTAGTTCCCCTTTTTAACCATCTTGGCTATATTTGTCATCGCCTATGATTCTAATTGTATATTTTATGAGCTAATTATCTCAGAACTTTCTCAGGATCACTGATAAATTTTACTGGAAATTTTTTGAGCTAATAGAGCCATAATTCTAGGATCTCTTCCATATAATGCCTTGAAGGGTAACATTTTGAGTTTTAATTGAAACTTACAAATAATCCATAAACAAACTTAGGAGATATTAGTGACAGCATAATGGATTGTATTAGCCATCTTGCGTAATATTAAAAGAAATATTTAATAAATCTTTTCTACATTCCCCTTAGTTGATGGTTTGTATGGCGCTGAAAAGATTGTTGAGTTCACATGCTCGTAACTAAGATCCTTAAAACTTTTGAATAAATATTCTTCCTGTTATCGCATAGCTGTACCTGAAGGTAGCCATGCATAGTAATATTATTTTGTTATAATAATTTAGCAGTAGCCTTGGCTATCTACATGTGAAAAGTGATTGCTTTATCTCGATTTGTGAATTGATCAATCCCTACAAGATGTATTGATATCCTCATGTGGATTCAGGTAATGGACCTATGATGTCTAAAATAATGGTAGGTAATGGATGCAAAGTATCAGGGTTGATACTTTTTCTTGGTCTTTTGCGGCGTCTGTTTTTTACAAGTAAGGCAAGCGTATAAGACTTATACTACAGAGTCTAGTATTCCTTCCAAATAGAGGCGATCCTTGATTCATTTGTAAGGTTTTGTAGCTCCTCCATGTCCTTAGGTATTGTGGGCTTCCATTATAAATGATAAGCGTTCTGAAGGTCGCAAGTAAGGTAGCCATTCAGTTTCAGCTTTCTTCTATAGTAATCCATTTCAAGTTTTCATATTTCTGAGTGTTTTTATCATCTTTTGATCTGGTTTATCTTCTTCTTCCCAAGAGTCTGTCTTCATGAGTGTAAGTCCAGGGGAGAGCCCCCTCCTTTTGAACCAGGAGGCGTTCCAGTTTCCATTATAAAAGAGTATGAAAAGGCCAGTTGCCCCACTTGTCTCACAGGGCGACCTTGCCCCTTGGTGGACAAGCGATGGGTAACAGCTCTCCCTTTAATGATCCTGCCACCCATCCACGCATTAACTTCAGCTGAATTAATACAGCGAATTGAGGGAATTTATGCTGAGATATCTGAAATTTTGGCATCCCCATGGATCAAAAGGCACACATTATGTTGAAGGCAACGAGCCTTTGACATTAAGGCCAGAAAACCCCAGAACCTTGGCAATAAGCCTTTTGGGTGCGTAATTTCAAAAATGAAGTGCCAATTATCAAAATGCCAGCAAAACTCACTAGTTGTATTGGGCCTTTATGAAATATTGCCAAGACCTTTGAAACCCTCCCTGAAGTTATCAGAAACCCTGTCTTCTAAATCTTAATTGGCCAGTAGGATGCCAGAGAGACTGGGTGCATGCGGGTTGGGCACCTCAGACCCATTTCCAACCTCATGGGATCATCCCTACATGGGGTGGCTCTGGTAGGGTTCTTCTGTCCATCAGGCTAAGATGCCATCTCTATAGCTGTAAAAACTGTAGAAAATTGATAATTCAGGCATCCTTGGACAAAATCAAGTGACTCAGCCCACTACCAATTTTTTCAAGACAGTTCAAAATAAAGTTCGTTTTCCCCCCTCTTGCTTTTGGTTCGCCATTTTAGTCCAAATCTCAAGGGCCACAATCCCACGCTTTTCTAAACTATTCCCCAATCAAAAGTCCATTTAAGCAGTAATAGCACATTGAGGAAAATTGATAATCAATTTTTTACTTCTATATTCAAAAAATTCCCGCCCTTCAAATTTATTTTTTAAGACGAAATATAAACCATACAATCTGATCCCACACTTCCCAACACCCAGATCAATGAGCCTTGAGGCCATGAAAGTTTGATATGGTGCATAGTTATTTACAAAGGCAGCTTATTGGTGATAGCTGGGTTAATTCCCTCACGATTTAATCTAGCGTCTTTCAAGTAGCAGCGCCCCAAGCATTTGGGCTTAGCTTTTAGTTGCTTTGACATCCATACTAGCAGGCCATTCTAAAATTTATCTGCTGATTTCATGACATAATCCACCGTCCATTATTCCTGGTCATTTCCGCTCTCCTCATCAAGATGGGCGACGCAGTGGCTACCATCTTCCATATGAATTATTAGTTGGTAGCCTGCTATAAAAATTTATAGGTTTTCTGATTATTCTCGGTTAATAACCCTTTAAATATATTTCTTGCACAGGTTTGGGTTTTATGAATTCTACATGTAGTATGATAGTAGTTAATATAATCTTTGATAATAGTATGGCGACTATCATCTTTAGTTGAATAGAAGTATTAGATTTCAGTCTAACGCTCAGCCAGTATTTCCCCTCAATATACTTATGATGTCCTGAATAGGGATTCATTTCCTCTTACCTCCTACCTTGATCTACGCTCAGAAACCTGTTTACAGTTTAGTTTGTTTGAAACAGTGTCAGCAATAACTGAATCTATTCAGCTTCTTTTCAGGATCCCCACACAGATCCTTACTCTTTATCTTAAAGAGTCTCCCAATTATTGCACACAGAAATAATATCCTTGAGAAAAAATAGAACTTGAAATGTGATCTGATACAAGTTTACTATAATAATACCTTGATAATAAGTCTGTAAAGTAGTGTACAGTAGTGTGTGTTGGCTTCCTTCCTTAAAAGGATCTTAGTACACCTGGCCAATTAATTCCTTATCACCTGTATCAACCCCAGGATGGGTAACACCTAAATGGAGCATCAAGCCAATCTGTATCTCTTCTTAACTTTGTGTAGTAGTGTATTTTTTATTAGTGAAGTTTTATGGAAATTCATAATGGGGATTTTGGCGCCCAACCCTCAGTTGGCACCTCCTCAATGAAACGGAAGCTGTTGCCATAAAATCACCCATCCTCCTCTCAGCAGCAATGGTCTTCCTAATCATGGTTAGGGTTCCGTCATTGGGCATCCTCAAGACCTCAATGATAAGAGTCAGAGAACGTGTCTCTAACGTTTTCCTTTCAATCCCAGCGAACCAACCATAATTGGGAAGTGACCTGCTTAGATAATGGGACTTGTTGCCAATAAGGCAGGTCGCAAACCAACTGATCAATCTGCTAGTTTCAGGCAGCATCACACGCCTCGCAACTTACTCCTTAAATTCCAAATATGTTGGTGATGAACCCTGACTGATCCCAATCAGTACACCTGATAGATAATCAAATATCAGATGCCCTATTTTGTTTTAACTCTGCCCAATGAGATTTTAAGAATTCATCTGGACTGATCTCTGATGGATAGACCCAGACAAATAAGCTAAATTCCCCCAAACATAGTTACCCCATAATCAGGGTCAACAGTTATCCAATTCACTTAGTATTTGAGAATTATCTCCTAGCAGTCCCTGTTGATCTAGTTGGCTGGGAATATGGGCAAGAATCCCAACACATACCCCTATTGCCTAATTCCAGCGAAAAAAGGATTAGGGCAGGAGAGCACTACTTGGACACTTGGTCAAATACTTCATTTGTTCAAGCAGAGTACAATCATCAGTACTCAATGCTGCTTGGGACGACCTTCAGCATGCGGCTCTCTTCCTCTTCCTCCTCGCTACCACCTAAACAGAGTGTGTCCCCATTACCTTCTGTCATGCTGGGATGTAAATTTACTCATGATGATATTAACCTTGGGATCAAGTTTTCCCCCCATCAGGGCATATGACCAGCTGTCATATTCATGATTCTTGGTCCGGCATCCTTGATTTCCTGATTTTCTCCTTGTCCTTGACAGGAGATTCTTGCTGTTGATGTTTCTTTTGTGGCCCAGTTAAATATGCTCATTTATGTTCGCCCTTGTTATTTTCTCTCCATAACCTCTTGGCTCATATCATTCTTAGTTCTTCTCTGAAGAGTTTACCCTATTAATTTGAAATACATTTCTCCAAAAATTAAACCTTAATTGGTTTCAGAGTGCATAATGTCGACTATCATATAAGTTTGACATCCCCTCTCCTCCAGTTCATATGTTGAATTTTGAGTCATGGTACCAACAGCTGCTCAATTTTTTATCTGATTAAGACCATCAGCTCTTCCAGAAGATGAGTCAATCTGAGTGATAAAACCTTTTTTATGGTCCTTACAGGACTCATACTTCTAATCAATTAACAGTAGTTAGTCCTTCCATTAATTTACTAGAAATAGTCTTTAACCCTGCCGAAACAAGGTTACAGATTGTCTTGAACAACTTGCAACAAATCCTTCCTCGGTCATTAATTCCAGAGTTAGATTTTGAGACTCTCCTAGATTTAGCTCAATTTTGCAGATACTCCTAACATCATTGTCAAACCTTCTGAAGCACTGCCCATCACTCTCAATCGTTTGTTTTTCACTAAATCATACTTGCTTTCAGAGTTACTCTTCTAACTCAATCAATATTAAAAGCCAGCTGTCTTGGCCACCGAACTAACCATCAGCAACAGTGTACATTTTGAACTCCCCTATGCAGAATTAAGGGCCCAAGTCACCAAGGCTTTGTCCATACCTCTGAATTCTTCTGATCTTGAAAACATCCTAGATTGGGATATCACAGCCTATAATCTTTGCTTTGATGGCCAAGTTTTTTTGAAGTTGGGCCACGAAGATTACAGCCTCTCCCAGTTTCCATTGCTCTTTCTGCTTCAGCTTCTGAGAAGCTCATAGTCATCACGTGTAGGATGCCATATGCTCCTTGAATGACAAACTTGTCTCTGGTGCATCACATTGGTAACTTCCAATGATGGCTTTGATAGGGGGCATGATTTGGCAACCCCCATCTAGTATACCTTGCTTGTTTCCAGCCCATATGTCCAATCTCTTGGTGAAGCCCATTGGCAAGTGCTCAGGACCAATCTTCTGGCTCCAGTGCCATATCAGGATTACTCAGGGTTAATCACCAACTGCCTCTTGTTATACTGTTGCTTCCCTCCTCGCTCCAGGTATTGTATTTGGCTTCTTCTGATGCATCAATTTACCTCCCCCAAGTCACTTTCTCACAGGGATCTGCATCCGCTCAACAAACTTGGTTCCATGTAGGTCTAGCCCTTGCTAGTGTCTGATCTCACATAGATTTTGATGGGTTATTCAATTCTAATGTAATCCATCTTCCCTCCCTAAGAGGCAACATATGCGGAATCATCCTAGATTAAGGATAATCAATAAAAATTAAACATATAAAAATATATTGGTTTTTCAATGCATTTTTAATAATCTTTTTTCCAATATTTATCAATCTTTTATTTTTTTTTTTTTTTCCACGGGGCTTGACCTTTTTTTTGTTCAGCGATCCATCTTATTGTTTTATTCTCCCAAACTGGATCCTAGGTATACTTAGACCTACCAGCTTTATATGGTTCAGAGGTCTTACGTTTTTAAGACCTAAGCATCTAGATTGGTTCAGATGTGCTTTTTTGGACTTGACCAAATCATTAGGACATAACCAACTTAATGGTTCAGCGTTCCTTCAGAAACTCTTTTTATCTTTTTTCCTCGATCCATCACTTTAAATACTTAGCATGGACTTAATTTACTATTCTCCCATCCAAGAGGTTCTTGATGGAGTAGGCTCCATTGCCATCTTGGTGATAATCTCAAAAGGACCCAACCACAACAAATCCTTTTTGTTTCATCTCTTAAAACCATGCGTAATGCAATAGGCAACTACTTCACCTAATTTTAATTTTGATAAGGCCAGTCAGTTCTTATCATCTGTCATTTTTGCTTAAATCCTATTCTTCAAAGTCATATCAAATGCTTGTCTTTGCATTTTGATCAGGATAATTGTCAATTGGTTCAGATACTGCTCGGCACTCATCCTCAATGTTGGTTCCACCACCTAATATAAAATTGGCAGCAAAGCAGCTTTTTTATATAAAAACTTAAATTGTGTTTTCCACGTTACCATATAATGACTGATATTTTAAGTGAATGTCAAAGAACTCAGGTACTTTACCCACACAGAAGTTTTTCCTGCAACCAACTTCCTCAGCGCCATGGCCAGTGTCCTATTAACTCATTCCACCAGTCAGTACATCTCCAGCTGGTAGGATACAGACATAACTCCTCAGATCCCCATTAATTCATTAAATTTTCAGGAACACATGAGACATGAAATTAGTCCCATTGTCTCTCAGCAGGACTTGCGGGCATCCATGTAAGTATACTACTTGATCTAGGATGGAATTTACAGTACTGGTAGTGTCTACTTTCGCCAGGGCCTTAGTCTTGACCCATTTTGTCAGATGATTGATTGCAACTATTATATACTTGAGTCCCCCTGTGCTCATTGTCAGTGGTCCCATCACATCAATGGACACCATATGCCAAGCAAATCCAGGGAGGACCAGTCAGTATACAGTCATTTTCTTATTTGGCTTGTGCAAATGGCACTCCACACAACAAGCTAGATAGTCCATAAAATCATAGTTGATTGACTCCCAGTTAGTAATGTCAAATATGGTCAGTTGTTTTTCTCAGGCCTCCATGCCTGACAACCTTATGTGAGGCTTAAATGATAGCTGCTGTTTCTGATGGCTTTAGGAATAGTAACTGCTTCCCATTAATCATCTTGAAAAACTTGTCCATCTATGGTCTTGGTGTTTTCCATCATTTTCAAAGTGCACCTTGTATTTCTCAGAGCTCATTCCCAATTTCTCCATCGACCATTATCTGGAATAATTTATCCGCCTGCTGGTATACCATCTGGACCATTAGTAACCACAATAAGCTATCCACATTCTGATGAGAAGCCTCCGCTCAGTGGACAATCTCATAAATCATAAGCCTGAAACTTCAATGCCCATTGAGCCAGTAGTCCTTCTGGTTCTTGTGAATTGTGAAGCCAACGCTACTAGAGTGGTCCATCACCACTTTGAAGTGCGTTCCATGGATGTACACCTGATAATGTTTACAGGCATAAATGACCACAAGGCATTCACACTCTTTTATGGTGTAGTTCTTCTCAGCAGCTAACAGTGTACAGCTCACATATGCCACCAAATGTTCATCGCCCAAGTTCATCTACTTGACTCAATAAGGTGCCAAACGCCATCAACAAAGTAGTAGTTTTTATACAAATTTTATATCAAAATCTAGATATTTTAAATTGGTGAATCTATTAGGTACTGGCATAACTCATCAAAGGATCTCTGTGCTTCTCCATTCCATATGAATCCTTTCTTTAAATCCTTCAACAGATGGAATAAGAGCTCGGCAATTATGGCAAAATTCACAAAGAAATCTTCTATAGTATCCAACCATTCCTTTGAACACTTGGCTATCTTGGACACTCTTTGGCACAGCCATTCTGGTAATCTCATCTTATCTTAGGTCTGAAACACATAGACCAACAAAATTAATATTTAATTTTATATATTTTATTTTTTTGTATTTTTTCTTTTGTAATGGGACTTTTAACCTACAATTAGGTTCAGAGATCCTTCTTTCCCTTCATACAAATTGGTTTCTAGGTATAATATTACCTACCAATTATCATGGTTCAAAATCTTTTACCCTAAGATCTAACCATCCATTTGGTTCAGTGGTCCTCTTTTAGGACTAAGCAAATTCTCAGGACATAACCATTTAGTGGTTCAGTTGTCCTCTCTGGGAACATTGCAACTATTTTCTCTTAGGTCCAATACTTCTTTTTTAATATTGACCTTCCTTACTATATAACCAGCAGCGTTGTTTCTTCACATATAGGCAACACTTGCTGATTTTGGCAATACTCTTGAATGTTTTCATCCATTAGGCTTCAATCCCAATTATTTATTTGTCCAACAGGTCCTAAATTTCATCTCATATATTGGCAACTGATGCTTGAATTTTTGTATCTCATTAGTCAACAGTACCGTTTGATTGTTCAAATCATTTTCTCCTAAAAACGATTTTTAGCATACATTGCCATCCAAAATGATAGAATTAATTCCACCGGTGGATCTGGAAATGATCCCTTAATCACACAGATTGATCTAGCCTCGTTAGCTTCATCCTATTTCGTCTTGAATTGATGAACTCATCTCCAGCAATTTCTGATCATTGATTAAAAATGTTATCGAGTCAAGTGATTCTCTCCAATAACTTGAATCAATCATTTCCTGTTTTGACCTCATAATCTTCATTGGTATTGCAATACAATACTCTTCATTGATTTCTTTTCATCTTATTCAATGTCTCATCTAAACACTCACTCCTCAGGACTACATAAAGTAGACCCAATTTCAATCTGAGTTGGCCCTGATGTTCCTTGGGACTATTTCAAGTGACCCAACTTCAAATACAAGTTAGCCCAGCTGATCATCTTCGCTTTAGGTAGATGTCATTTAGAACAGGTTTTCTTGCAGCACTAGATAGTTCCATATCTAAGATGCAAATCCTTTTGCAAAACTTGAGTATCCTCAATTTGCTTCAATCAAAGCTCCACTTCTGAGCTGGGTGAACGCAATTGAACATAATCCACTTCATGTTCTGTCTTCATTAATGTTACTTTCCTTAGTAACTTATTTCCAGAATTAGAAAAATTTTCATATGACAACATGTTCTAATATTTTCTACTTAATTACGCCCCTATAGTGTGCACCACTTTATAAAAATTTATAGGTTTTCTGATTATACTCAGTTAATAACCTCTATAAAGATATTACTTGCACAGGTTCAGGTTTTTTAAAATTCTACACGTTATATGATAGTAGTTGATATAATCGTTGATAATAGTATGGCGACTATTATCTATACTTGAATTGAATTATTAGACTTCAGTCTAACGCTTGGCCATTATTCTCTCTCAAAAACACTAATGTTGTCCTGAATAGGGATTCATTCCCTTTAACCACCTAACTTAATATACTCTCAGATCCCTGTTTAAAGTTTAGCTTGTTTAACACATTGTTAGCAATTCGTGATTCAATTCAGCTTTTTCTCTAGATACCCACTCATATCCTTTCTCTTTTGTCTTAAAGAGTCTCCAAATTATCGCACACAGCAATAATATCCTTGAGAAAGAATAGAACTTGAAATGTGATCTGATACAAGTATACTATAAATACCTTGGTAATAAGTCTGTAAAGTAGTGTACAGTAGTGTGTGTTGGCTTCCTTACTTACAAGGATATCAGTACACCTGGCCAATTAATTCCTTATCACCTGTATCAGCCCCAGGATGGGTAACACCTAAATGGAGAATCAAGCTAATATGTATCTCTTCCTAACTTTGTGTAGTAGTGTATTTTTTATTAGTGAAGTCTTATGTAAATTTATAATGGGGATTTTGGCGCCCAACCCTCAGTTGGCAAATCCTCAATGAAACGGAAGCCTTTGCCATTAAATCACCAATCCTCCTCTCAGCAGCAATGGTCTTCCCCATCCTGGCTAGGATTCCATCATTAGACATCCTTGAGACCTAAAATAGAAAGAGTCTAAAAACGTGTCCCTAACATGTTCCTCTCAATCCCAGTGAACTAACAAATATTTGGCAAGTGACTTGCTTAGGTAATGGGACTTGTTACCCATTAAGGCAGGTCATGAACCGAAATGATTGATTCACTAGTTGCAAGTGGGTTCATTCGCCTTGCAACTTACTCCTTAAATTCCAAATTGGTTGTTGATGAAACCTGTCCAATCCCATTTGTACACCTGATAGTTAATCAACTATCAGATGTCCCTATTTCACTGGCAACTCTGCCCGACAAGATCTTAGTCATTCATCCAAATTGATCCACAATGGATCTGACCCAGACAAATAACCTAAAATCCCCCAAACATAGTTACCCCAAAATCAGGGTCAACTGATATCAAATTCACTTTGCATTAGGGAATTATTCCCTACCAATCCCTGGTAATCGAGTCATCAGAGAATATGGTCAAAAATGCCAACACCTGCCTTTGTAGCTTGTCTGGTTGATCGCCAATTATATAAGCAGCGCCCAGATGGCTTTGAAGGAATTCCTTTATTGTCAAATCGTTACATTACCCTCTACTTTTTTACTTTGTCCGACCTCAAACTGGGAAAATCATGATTGGAAGTGCTGAATTAGCATCAGCTTTTGTTCCCAATGTTGAATCAATATCCACATTGGTTCCCCGTTTTGATGCCATCCCCATGCCCAGGTTGGTGTGCTCTGGTTCATCTGTCTTTGCAATCTCATTGGTTTCTCCAGAAATAACCACATCCGCCAATAAAAAAATATGCTACTTTTTGTTACCTTTGAAAATTCGTATTGGGGCATACCAGGTGTCCTTGATGCCTTGGTCAATAATGGAGCAGCAGGAAACTTCACAATCTTTGAGTTGGCTCACCAGTTGGACCTTGACTTGGAACTGGGGCCAGCAGGGTTGGTCACCTCGTAAGCCTCCCAACCATCCTATAAAGTATGGCGCCTGATACCCTTCTCAGTTACCAGTTTAGTTTTTGCAATTGCTTCTCAGTAATGCCTAACCTTAAAGTTTCTGGTGATTTTGGGTGTGGGTTTGGTGGCGCGTCATCATATGAGAATCCACTTGAAATTTAGCCTGCTGTCATTTCTAATGGTCAGGTGGTAAGTGAGCTCCCTTTATTGAATACCCTTACCAAGGCTCAAAACTGTGGATCAGTTACAACCTTGGTATCTCCCATAGATTTTCCGCCCAATTTCCCCACTGCGTTGATGAGTTATCAGAGCATTGTTGATTCCAAAAAAGGATAACTGCCTTCCCCTGAATACAAAATTCAAATTTGTTTTTTGATGACTATGATGCAGGTGGTGAACATAAACTGCTCATTGTACCCGCATACAGCGGAGGAGGAAATTACCCTTGATGCCTGTTTGAGTGACATGATCAAGAAGGTTTGTTTGTTCAAGGAGACAACCCTGTTGCCTCTCCCATTGTCGTTGCCAAGAAGGCGGATGGTTCCCTTTGTCTTTGTGTGGATTATGGGCACCCTAACAATACCACAGTCCGCAACTCTTACCCACTGCGTTTACAACAGACAAACAACCAAGCGATTGCCAAGTTGCGCATTTTTTCAAAGCTCAATCTAGTTAATGCCTATATCAAATTTGGGTGATAGAAGGTCAGGAATGGCTTACCACTGTTTGGACAAGACAAGACATTTTCCATTCCAATTGATGACTTTCAAGATTATAAATGCGCCTGCCACATCCCAGAGGAAGATTGAAAGTGTACTGGGTGATTTCTGGCTCACTTGTGCTGTCTCATATATTGATAATATCCTGGTAAACGTCCCTACACCGCAAACAACATGCAAAGGACTTGGATGAGGTAGTGGCTGTCTTGCATAAGGCGGGCCTGTTCATCAAGCCTTTGAGGTGCAAATTTTACCAGGAGGAAGTCACATTATTGGGTAACCTTGTCTTATAAGAGGGTACATTATTCCGCCCAGCAAACTGGATGCTATCAGCGAATGGCCAACTACAACAACCTAAAAGCAATTGAGAAGCTCCTTTGGAACTATTATATTCACAAAGAAAAATTCACTGACCTATCCCAGTTAGCCGCCCCTCTACATCCGCTCATGGGCAAAAATTTTCCATTTCCATTCGACGCTTGTATGCTAGCAGACATTTGATTTGATTAAGAGAGTGTTTTTGTTACCCCCATCCTTAGACATAAAGACCCCTCCAAACCCTATGTTTAGCATTTAATGCATCACCCGCCACAGTTGGGGCTGTCTTGCTTTAGGAGCACAATGGGTCAGAACACCCATTCGCTTACTTTTCCCACAAGTTTTTTCTCTTAAGCAACCCTGGGCTCTCTACAACAAGGAGTTGGTAGCTGTAGCGTAGCCTTGACCCACTGGAAGTATCTCAAAGGGCGCTCAGCATGAGTCAACTGTGCAAACAGATCATCAAGCGCTTATTTATTTTTGCAAGCCCCAAAAGTTGGGACACCGGCAGGCCAACCTACCAGAATTTCTGCAGTTTTAAAGTTAAATATGAGTTTGTGAAAGTAGCGATAAATGTCCTTCCTGACTTTATAAGCCATTACCCCACACATTACCCAGATGACTCAGATGAGGCGGATCTAGTCACATTCATTCCCCCAACCCAAAGCTTGTCCATCATACCTCCTATGGTTTCAGCAGAAGACAGCTCCAGACGCGCCCTTGATTTCGCAGTTCTTAGCAGCGCAACTTCATTGTGTGTGTGCAGAAGGAGTGGACCTTATGGAGCAGGTTGTCCCTCCCAGCTTTGAAGCACTTCTTGTATTCTCTGGCCAAATGGTTCATTCAATTTTTAGGTCACGGGTTTGGGTTCCTCCAGACTCTCAAGCTGAAGTAATTCAGGCTCATCATGATCCTCCTGCAGTCAGTCATCCAGGAAACAAGAAGTATATCAATTTTAGTCAAACGTACTTAATTTTTGGTTTTGTAGAAGGATGTTCCAGCATGGAGTAAAGACTGTGTAACTTGGCCGCAGGCTAAGTAAGACTAGTATGGCAGAAATGGTCTCTTACTTCCTCTGCAGCAGGCTGAGGGGCCATGGACATCAGTGTCCGTGGACTTTATTGTTGAGCTTCCCAGCTCCAAGGAGTTTACAGCAGTTATGGTGGTCATAAACTGCTTCTCCAAATTTTCCTTGTTTATCTCATGATCCTCCGCTATTACTTCTGAGGAAAATACCCGAATCTTGATATTCCATGTGTTCTCTATGTTTGGACTCCAGTAGGAAATTTTCAATAACTGAGGATCATAGTTTATGGCATGATTCTGCAACATGCTTGTGGTGATCCTGAAGATTACGCCCTGTCAATACACTGTATAACATCCCCAGTTATATGGCTAAATTGAATGGGTCAGTTAGATCCTGGAACAATACCTGCAGTGTTACGCTGCAGTCACTCAGGATACCTGGGCTGATGACCTTCCTCTCGCTCAATTTCTTACTAATAACAGAACGCATGCTTCCACCAGTTTTACTCTGTACAAAGCAACCTTGGGCTACAACCCTCATTTTTGGTCAGCCCAAGCCTTTGCCCACAGGTACCAGTGATGCGGACCACACTCAGCACGTATGGGCCTCACAGTTCTTGGTGAAGGAGCATTAAACTAAGGCCATAAGTACACAAATGGTTTGCAGATTGGAAGTGGCTCCAAGCTCATGAATTAAGGTGGGTTCTTACATCATTCCCAACACAAGCCACTTGAGGATGCAGGTCCACTCACGCAAGTTTACAAGTAAACGCTTATAATCTTCTTTTGTGGAAGAGGACTTAGGCAATGCTGCCTTCCATTTGAAATTGCTGCCTCACTGGAAACAACATCCTGTCTTCCATGTCTCCAATCTGTCCCCATTCAAGGGGGCAATCCTAAAGGAACCAGAGTCCATAGTGATTGAAGGCACAGAGGAAGCTGAAGTCAAGGGCATCCTGGCTTCCTGACACTCATGGCATTAAGTTCAATATTTAGTTGCGTGGAAAGACTATCCAGCCTATAAATATAGCTGGTTTGGCATGCAGGACTGTGCCAACGGCCAGAGCTCGTTGAGGATTTTCACACCACCACCCAGATTCACCCCGTCCTTTCCAAAAGTTCGCTACTCTAATGGCGATCAAGTTGCCTTAGACCCATAAAAATGTGGCCCTCACTCAATTCCCTTGTGGTAGCGCTCCCCCTTTGTTAAAAGGGAAGGGTTTTGGAAGTCTGGGGGCGCCACCTCCGTTTGGACCAGGAGGCGTTCCAGTTTCCATCATAAAAGAGTCTGAAAAGGCCAGTTGCCCCACTTGTCTCACAGGGCGACCTTGACCACTTGATGGACAAGCGATGGGTAAAAGCTCTCCCTCTGAAGATCCCGCCACTCATCCTCACATTGAATTAGGTTAAATTAGTATGGCTAATTGAGGGAATTTGTACTGAGATATTTGAAATTTGGCATCTCCATGGGGCAAAAGGCCCACATTATGTTAAAGTTAACGAGCCTTTGACATCAAGGCCAGAGAACCCCAAACCCTTAGCAATAAGCCTGTTGGGTGCATACTTTCAAAAATGAAGTGATAAGTATCAAATTGTCAGCAAAGCTCACTAATGGCATTGGGCCTTTGGTAAATGTTGCCAAAACCTTTGAAACGCTCCCTGAGATAATCAGAATCCCTGTCCAATAAATCTTGATTGGCCAGTAGGATGCCAAAGCAACGTGGTGGGGGCAGATTGGGCACATCAAACCCATTTCCAACCTCAAAGGAACTGCCTCATGTGTGGTGGCCCTGGGAGGTTCCCGCTGCCCGTCAGGCAAGGAACTATTGCTCAAGCTGGTGAAACTGAAAAAACCAGTAGCTTGGGCGTCCAATGGATGAACTGACAGTTACTTGTCCCACTGCTAATTCTTTTGAAGTTGGTTCACAATAAGTTCAATTCCCACCCTCTAGCTTAAATTTCCAGTTTAGGTCGAAATTTGAGCGCCCCAGTCCCACGCTTTTCAAAGCTATTCTCCAATTGGTCATATATTTAAGCATTCTAACACACTTATGAAATCGACAGTCAATTTTCTACTTTTATAAATTTTATTAAAAATTCTTGCTCTATAAAGTTTAATTTATTATGACAAAATACAAACCACTCAATCCAATCTCACTCTTCCCAACACCCAGACCCGTGGGCCCTGGGGCCATGATAGCATGATTTGTTGCCCTGATACTATTTACAAAGGCGGCCTATTGACGCTTGATGGTTAAATCCCTCAAAAACTAATTTAACGTTGTTCAAGAAGCAGCGCCTCTGGTATTTGGGCTTGGTTTTTTGGGTACTTTGCTTTTAGACTGGCAGGCCAGTTTAAACTTTATCTATTATTTTTGTGACAATTATTAGGTCATTTAATCGCACAGCTTCACTATTCTCTAGGTTTAGTAGAGGTAGTCAAGTCAGTCCATCCCCGTTCATGTGCTTCATTCCAGCTTTATTGGATGATATTCTTGTCATAGTTCTGATGTTTAAGATCCCAGCGGACAAGTCTGTCTGTCTTTCATGTTTTGAGGACACTTTGAAGAAGCATGGTCTTTAACAACTGTATAGTTTGTACTATACAAGAAATGTTGGAAATGTTTCACCACCAGAAGAACAGCTATGCAATCTTTCAACATGGCTTCTATAGTTTTTCTCAGCTTTAGAAAGCGTTTTTCTGAAATAATACACTGAGTGGCCAATGCCTTCATCACCCAATTGATAGAGAATGGCGCTTATGGCTAAGTAAGAGACCTAAGTAAACACTTTATTGGCTTTTCATAGTCTGGATGTTGTAAAATCGGTCTTCTCTTTATGAAAACCTTCATTGACTCAAAAACAATTCTTTGCTCTACTCCCCACATGAAAGGTGTATTTTTGGCAAGTAAACGGACAAGAGGTTTGGCGATTTGAACGAAATTAAGGTTAAATTGATGGCAAAATCACATCATTTCTAAGAATTTCTCTATGGCTCAAAGTCTCTTTAGCTTAAACATCTTGTGATTGCTTCAATCCTATCATACAATATTTGAATTCCTTCCTGCAATATAGCATGACCTAAGGATCCCAGTTCCTGCTAGAAGAAGGTATATTACATTGTTTATTTATGATGTGTTCTCTCTCAGCCGTTGGAAAACTGACTTGAGGTGGTCCAGATAATGATGAAAGTTTTGGAGGATACCATTATGTCATCTAGGTACATGATCAAACAGCTTAGTTTAAGAACTTTACGATGTGATCCATCGCCCATTAAATGAGGCGTGAGTATCGCATAATCCCTGATGGAGCCGGGGTAGGTTGAAACAATCCTTCTGTGCATATCAACGCATATTTTTCTGGTTATTCTGGCGATTAGTCCATCTGAAAGTAACTACTGGAGAGGTCCATCGCAGAGAAGTAATTAAGCTGAAGAGTCGGGCCAGAGCATCATCAATTAATGAAAATGGATAACTGTTTTTCTTAGTGAGGCTATTTAGCTTCCTGTAATCCATCACTATTCTGTGACCACCATTCTTACTCTTTATAAGTAACAATGGAGTTCCATGGACTCATGTAGGGCACAAGTCATCCGGCATCCAATAATTGCTTAAGCTCAGTCTTCAAGTATTTCTTCTGTACCTTTAACTTCTTATATAGCTTCAACTAAATAAGGGTTGAAACTTCTATGTCAATACTATATGCCGATCTTTCATGTGATTAGATTTGACATTTGACGTGGTAAAACATTTTAGTAGTTTTTAAGTAATATAAACACTTTCTCAATTTCCTGCTGATTTAGCTTATCAGATGTTTGGACTTGAGGGATAGCGCAAAACAAATAATTAGCAGGTAGGCCAAGATTAAGGCGTGTACCATTAAGATACCTTGTTGATTTCATTAATGAAAAGTAATTGATCTTTCCCATTTTCTTGATGTTTCTTGACTATGATATCTTGGTTAGTTAGGCTCCTAGTAGTAGCTCAATAGACAGCTGAAATCTGGTTTGAGGACTCCTGGTAAAAATCTTAGTTTAAACCTACTTATTCCATTGACACTAAATATATGTAGCAAGCAGTTTGAGGGTATACTTATGTTGATGTTTGTAAAAACCACTCTTTCTCCTGATCTAATTTTTTACCTCCTCAGTGGAATAAAATGATATGCCTTCTGAATCTACTGAGTCTGATATCTTTTTTGTATTTCATCTAGAGGTAAAATATCTCAATGGTAAAGTGCAAACAAGGTACATGACCAGATAAGAGTAATTCTTCAAGCTGTAGAATTTATTATCCAGTACAAGGGGAATTTCATAGTTAAGAAAGCGATAATATCCTTATTTAGTATTGATAACTCCTTTATAGATCATCTTAAACTGCACCTGATAAGAAAATATTGCTGACTATTGTCCAGGACAACTGGTGAAGCTGAGAAAATTAACTTGTCAACATGGATTTGCAGATATGATTATGCACCTATCACCTTGAAGTTTTTCAGTCCAGAGATGATATACTCTTGAGTGTATTTGAGGTCAGGGGCAAGCTTGATTTTCTTGATGCGTTGGTATGAGACAATATTGATTGGTGACTTCATGTCTAAAAAAGCCATAACATAATCCTTCTGAATTACCACTTACATTTTGGTAATGGTTCCTCCAAACTTTGGTATGAGTGCTAACGCCTCTTTATGGCGGAACTTTGCATTGATCTTTTGGGCAGTGTACAGATGCTTATTGATTTCCAGTAAATTGTGTACACTATAGATGGGTCAGATCAACAAGGAGAGGCGTTTTTAAGCATCATTGGTAATTTTAAAAAATCTGGAGCGCCCAATAACTTTACTGAGTAAAAGAACTTGGGAGTATGGCCATAATTGATATTTTCAGCACTCAAGCAGTCTAGAATGGAAAGCTCAGAAGGATACCTAAAATATAAAGCTCATGTTCATATAAGCCCCTTCAGAGTCATTACCAAATTCCTTTTAATGCATGTTATATGAACGATTAGCAAAGTTTCGCTTTCAGGCACTTAGGATCAGCCAACTTTAAAGGTACAAGACCTTGTGCCGACCTTCCCTTTCCCTTCTTGGCAAGAGAAGTATTCTTTAAACACATATCCTTAGTATGGTTTTTCTTCTTAAAGTAGTTAAATATATGCTTCTCCTCCTTCTTTGGTTTCACTTCCTCCACAATATGCACTCAGGGTTTTATTGATGCCTTTTTAAGGTCTCTAAATTGTTTATATCAACCACATTGAGTAGGGCTATTTTAGTTTCTAAAACAGAATTGAGCTTAGTTTTAATTATATGACGTGCATGACTAGGTTAGGTTACTATATAAACCAGCAATGACGGCAGCTACAGCACCATCCAATGTAAGCATCTTGAGTCCAATAGGAATTGTGGCTCATTATAAAGAGTTAGTAAATTATTGGGATTTTTGCCCATATACCCAGCCTGCTAGATTACCTGGTATTGCTAGGGGGAAAATTCTTTAAGGCGAAGTGAATCAGAAATTGGTTAGCTCAAGTTTTGAAGTAAACGTTTGGGGGATTTTGGGATATTCGCCTGGTCATATCCATTGAGGATCGATCCAGATGAATACCTAAGATCTCATTGGGCGGAGTTGCTGACAAAATAGGGGCATCTGATAGTGATTAACTATCAGGTGTACTAATTAGGATTAGTCAGGGTTCATAACCAACTAATTAGGAATGAACAGCAAGTTGTGATGCGAGTAATGCCACCTGCAACTAGCAAATTGATCAGTTGGTGAAGGACCAGCCATAAAGGGTATTATGTCCCATTACCTAAGCAGGTAGCTATCCAAATATTGTTGGTTTGCTTGGATCGAGAGGAAAGCATTAGAAGCATGTTTTCTGACTCCTTCCGTTTGAGTTCTTGAGAATGTCCAAGACAGAATCCTAGCCAGGATGGGGAAGACCATCACTTCCAAGATGAGGATGGGTGATTCAATGGCAACGGCTGCTGTTTCATCAAAGAGATGTCAACCAAGGGTTAGACAGCCGAATTCCCCACTATATATATTCCTTAGGACTTACTATAATAAAAAACATTATTTTAAAAATTAGTAATTACAGTATTTATGAGTATTAACCTTATCCATTTGTTGTAAGGTTAGACTATCAGCTTATATTGTGTTGTTCTTTCTCAAAGATATAATTGCAGAGGGCAATAATTGGAAGACTCTCAGAGAGAAGAGTAAAGATCCGAGTGGGGATCTATAGAAGAAGGAGCCACAATCAGGGATAGCTGCTGACTGTGTGTTAGGCCAAAAGAGACTGTCACCAGGGTAACTCAGCAAAGATTGGGTGGACAAGAGCATAGGGAACAAATCTCTACTAGTTTAACTTTACGATAATTAAGCAGGAATACTGGCTAAGCGTTGGGCCAAATAATTCACACCCAACTACAGATAATAGTCTCCATACTATTATCAATTTATAATTAATTCTATACAACTCAACAAAGTTCACGAGGGAGCCAAGCCTGTGCAGTAAAAAGGTTACTGTGTTGCTTACCAATAACAACCACTTAAGTAAATTCTTACAAGTTGGTGCTCACTACAGGGGTAGTTGATTGAAGAATCTATAAAAATGTCATACAAAGATGAGATATGTAAACTGTGGACTGAGTTTGCCACACTAAATCAGAATGCTTTAAACTAAGCAGACCATTGGGAGTTGCAGCCTTGGAAGAATGAGTCGCCAAAGTGGAAGAAGGAACAAAGAATGTAGCCAGATTCAGGAATGGGTTACTAGGCAAAGTAAACTCGTTGAAGAAGAAAGAAGGGGACCTCATTTGAGAGGTCTTATACCTGAAAATGGAGCGAGAAGCAGATCGCGTTTGTTTAAGAAAATTTGGTGCAGATTTCAAAAGATTAATCAAAAAATTGGAGGAACTTAAAGCTCACAGATGTGGTTGTGAGCCTGATATGGCAAGTTATGCCAAAGAAAGAAGTCCTCTCCCGATACTTGGGAAGTCAAATATCCCAAGGAACATGCCACCCTCTTTTGCTGCTATTTCAGAGATGACACCCAAAGTCATTCCTCAAGTTAGACGAGTAGCTGAACTGAGAGAATTGGCCATAAATGAATTATAGGAATTTAGTGCAATGCCAAAATTGCCAACGTACCATCTTGATAACGCCCCAGCATTTTTCCAACTGTTTGACATGACCATGAATGGCTATGGGGATCGTAAAAAGGCGTTGATGGTCATGAATTGCCTAGACACTAACTGTCAAAACTTAGTGTTACCTTACCTGAAGGGGGACAGCTGGTTGTATGCTGAGGCAAAAGCGGCCATCATGAAGGAGTTTGGGAGTCCGACATGCATGTCAAAACGCAAGCAGGAATTTATGGAAATTCAGTTCCATAAAGAGAAGTCTCTTGCTAGCTTTGCGGATCGATTTTACCAAGAGTCACAGATCCTAACTAAAGCAAAAGTATTAGATGACTTTGATGCTAGAATTGCACTGCAAGTGCTCTTTGGCCCTATTGCAATTTGCATCACATGATGTCTTCCATGTTTTGACAGAAATAACTACCTAGCAAATGGTATATAACTTGAAGATTTTGGACGCAACATTTGATGCCAACAAATAGAAGCTTCAAAAACAATCTGGTACGAAATCAAAATCCTACAAAGGGAAATGAAGGAGCTAAGGAGGCTACCAATGAAACCATGACAGGAAATAAACCTGAAGAATTCAGATGGTTAAACAATAAGGAAAAGGTCTATTATCAGTGTGGCAGGAAAGGATATTTCGCCATATACTGTAAAAAGCTGAAGGATCAGATTATCGTGGTCCAGGCCAAGGAGTCAGCAGCTGTCAAGGATTTGGGAAAAGGGACTGTGGCCTATATGGGGAACATTCTAGAGCTGCGGAGAAACCTGTTCCTCCTGACATTATGAATGAAGAAATTGATATCAGTGATTTTTTTTAGATGACGAGTAGGATCAGCTGTATCAAGTGGTCAATAGGGATGTAAATGCCGTGACAGAGCTGAGGCAAAGAGAATCGACCCCTAGATAATCAAGGAAGTTGCCTGGCCATATGCCCGACAACTGGCGGACAAGATTTAAACTGCTGAGAACCCTGAAGAGTTATCTGACGTCCGTTTAGATAAAGCTAATCTGTCTATCCCCCTCAGCGTGATAAAGGAATCATTTTCTGATTTATTGGCACAAATTATTAACACCCTAGATTTGGCTAATAATGCCACCATTCACTCAGTAAACACTATATTACAATACTCTGAATGTACATATATAGACATACATGTGAACTTAGTGAAGGTGCGGGCGATTGTTGACAGCGGAGCACCCATCAATATTGTCTTAACAAGCTGGTAAAGAGGATGAAGATCTCTCTGGACTTGGAACACAAGAAAGAATATGGGACTTCTGGCCCAAACACCACCATTTACTGTGGAATGTATAGTGCACTGCCATGGAGAAATTCGAGTTCTCCTGGTGAATTTGAGTCAAAAACTGATGAAGATCAAGAGGAATCAGATCATTGCATTCGTTCATCTGATCCCTATGGCCAAATTAGAGAAGATTCCACAATTTTGGGTCTCTTGACAAAATAATATTACTGGCTAGGGTACTCAAAAGTATCAACCTATTGGTTGATAAAGAGCAGCTCACTGATCTGTCAGAAGGCCAGCAATAGGAGGTGCTCGAACTATTTGAAGAGTATCAGGAAGTGTTCACTCAGGACAGCCATGATTTGGGATGCGCACGAGACATGATCCATATGGTCAACACTGGGGAAAATTTTCTGATAAAGATGAGACCAATCTGACAATCAAAAGCTGCTGAAGTGGTAGTGGAGGATGAAATCAGCAAACTAGTGAATCATGGGCTTCTAGTTTCATCATCAAGTCCCTGGGCGAGTCCAATTCCTA
The DNA here is from genome assembly GCA_022478985.1 of Massospora cicadina. NCBI lineage: Eukaryota > Fungi > Entomophthoromycota > Entomophthoromycetes > Entomophthorales > Entomophthoraceae > Massospora > Massospora cicadina. The sequence goes on from JAKSZP010014484.1 coordinate 22,296, forward strand.
TTGTGTCGAAAAAGGATGGATCCAACTGGGTGGTGATTGACTACCAAAGGCTGAATAAAATTATGAAGAAGGATTCGTATCCCCTACTGAGGATTGACGATGTGCTAGATCGTTTAGGAGAAGAAAAGTACATCAACATGATGAATCTGATATTGGGATATTAGCAGATCGACTTGCCAAAGGAAGACCAGGAAAAATGCACGATTATTACTGCGCAGGGGCTATACCAACTGATGAGGATGCCCCAGGGTCTATGCAATGCGCCTGCAACGTTTCAGAGGGCCATGGATGCGATATTAAGCGACTTAAAGCTGTTGTGCATCCTGGTATATCTGGACCACATAAACGTGTTCAGTAGGACGTTTACTGATCACCTGTACCACGTGGAAGAAGTATTTAAGAGATTTTCTGCAGCTAACCTGAAGATCAAGCCAAGGAAGTGACACTTCTTTAAGAGAGAGTTGGAATGCCTGGGATTTATAATTAACTCCAGTGGATTGCAGCTGCAAACCCAGAAGATAGCAGCTATATAACGTATGGCTGTACTGAAGAGTTTCCAAGACATCCAAGTGTTCCTTGGGATGGTTGGATACTATAGAAGATTTATTTGGGACTTTGACTAAATAGCCAGAATTATTACATTTATTGAAGGATCCAAAAAAGGGATTCATATGGAATGAAGAGGCCCAGGACTCCTTCAATGAGGTACGTCAGTAAATGATAGATTCTCTGATTCTAAAATATCCAAATTTCGATTGGGAGTTTATCATTTAAACCAATGCTTTGTTGATGGCAATCAGTACCATAAAGAGCCAAGTAGACAGACTTGGGGACAAGCATCTGGTGTCATATGTGAGCCAGACACTCTCAGCTGCTGAGATGAACTACACCGTGACTGAGTGTGAATGCCTTGGGGTCATTTACTCATGCAAGCATTTTTGGGAGTACGTCCACAGAATGCACTTTTTGGTGGTAACGGACCAATCTTCACCGTGTTGGCTGCACAATTTAAGAGAGCCAAAGGACGACTGGCCCAAAGGGCACTTAAGCTCCAGGCTTAGATTATGAGATTGTCCACCAAGTAGGGGTTTCTTACCAGTTTGAAGATGGCTTATTGCAGTTGCTAATGGTCAAGTTGGTATACCCGCAGGCGGATGAGCTATTCCAGAGAATGGTCAAAGAAAAATCAGGGATGAGCCCAAAGATTTCAAGGTGCGCTTCGAAAAGTGATGGAAAACACTGAGACCAAGGATGGACAAGTATTCAAGATGATCAACAGGAAGCAGTTATTATACTTTAATTGTTGGAAAGAGCAGCAATAGTATAAGCAGCTCACAAGTTTGTCGGGCATGGAGGCCTGAGAAAAACAACTGATGATATTCACCAGTATTATAACTGTGTATTGATCAACTATGATGTCTCAGATTATCTAGCTTGTTGTGTGGAGTGCCAGCTGCAAAAACCACATAAGAATACAAATGAATATTGACTGGTCCGCCCTGGATTTGCCTGGCACACAGTATCCATCAATGTGATGGGACCGTTGATGCTGAGCACAGAGGGAGTCAAGTACATTATAGTTTCCATTGACCATCTGATGAGCTGGGTTAGACGAAGGCCCTAATGAGAGTAGACGCTACCAGTATTGCGAGGTTCATCCTGGATCAAGTAGTATACCAGCATGGATGACCGCAAGTCCTGCTTAGTGACAATGGGACCAACTTCACATCTCATGTGATCCTGAAGTTAAATGAGATTATGGGGATCTGAGGAGTCATGTCAGTACCTTACCAACTGGAGACGAACAGACTGATAGAATGGGTCAATAAAATGCTGGCCGTGATGCTGAGGAAGCTAGTCGCAGGGAGAACTTCCACATGGGGGAATGTAACTGAGTTCAGTGATGTTCACCTACAATATTAGTCATCATACGGCGACGAGGAAGATGCCATTTGAATTATTATATGGAAGAAGGCCGCGTTGCCACCAATTTTATATTCAGTGGTGAAACCTATGCCAGGGATCAGTACCAAGCAATACCTGAACTGAAAAATGAGTATCCTGATCAATATGCAATCACAAGCATTTGATACAACCTTGAAGTAAAGGATACAAGCGAAATTGACGGATGATAAAAACTGACCAGCCTTAGAAGAATATTGAAAAGGGGAAAGAGTTGCATATTGTGATATGCATGGTTTTGGACAAAGAAACAAATTAGATGCATTGTGGTCAGATATGTTTGAAGTGATCGCCAAGACGGCGACCAATGTTTACTACATCAAGAATCTCTTGGATGGAAGAGTTGTGAATTGAGTCCACAATAAGTATCTAAAGAGTTGGATTGATGAAAAATTAAAAGAGTTCCTGAAGGACCAATGAATCATTAAGTAAGTCATATTCTGATGATTAGGTCAAGTCCAAAAAAGGACCTTTGAACCAAACTAGATGTTTAAGTCCAAAAAAGGACCTCTGTACCATATAAAACAGTCAGGTTTAAGTACCTAGGACCCAGTTTGGGGGAAAAAGATGGACTGATGAACCAAAACAAGGTCAAGTCCCATAGTAAAAGAGAATAAAATAGATAAAAAATTGATAAAAGATATGGAAAAATTTATTCTTATAAACCGCACAGAGATAAAAACCAATATATTTTTTAATTTTTATTTATATTAATTGTCCTTGGTATGGGGATGATTCCACCTATGTCGCCTCTTGGGGGAGGGAGGATGTATTGTGGTAGGAATGAACAGCCTGTCGAAATTGATATGTGATCAGATGCTAGCAAGGGCGAGACCTACACAAAACCACGTTCTTTGAGTGGATGCCGAGCCCTGAGAGAAAGTGACTAGGGGAAGGGAAATTGAGATGTTGGAGGAAGCTAATTGTGAAACCCTGGAGCGGGGAGGAAAGCAACAGTATAAAAAGAGGCAATTGTTGAATAACCCTGAGTAATCTGATTTGGCACTGGAGCCAGAAGATTATTCCTGAGCACCTGACGATGGGCTTCATCAAGGACACTGGACATGTGGGCCGGCAACGAGGGAGGGATGCTTGATGGGGGTTTTGAATAATGCCCCCTATCAACGCCATCAGTGAAAGATACAGATGGGAAGCACTGGAGAAGAGATAGTCATGCAGGAAGCAGATTGCATCCTGCAAGCAGCAACTACGAGCTTCTTGGGGGCTAAAGCTTAATGAATGGTGGAACCCAGGCGATGCTGGAAGCTTTGTGGACCAACTTCAAAGAACTTAGCCTGAAAAGTGAAGACTATAAGCGGTGGTATCCAAATCCAGGATGTTATCCAAATCATAGGGATTCAGCGCTAAAGTCAAAGCATCAGTGACTTGAGCCCAGAGTTCAGCATAGGGGAGCTTGAAGTGAATAATGTTACTAACTGAGAGCTTGGAGACCAGAACAGCGGGTTTTTAAAATTGACTGATTTGGAAGAGGAACTTAGGGAGCAAGTTGGACCTGGCAAAAAAGAACAATCTGGAGCAACTGGCATAATCTCCAGAGCATCTATGACGACGTATAGAGCATCAGCAAAAGGAGCTGAATCCAGGAGAGTTCAAAGTCCAACTCTGGAATTGACAGCAGAGGAAGAGTCAGCTGAGAGTTGTTCGAAAAGATAGCCCACCTGGTTTCAGAGGGATTAGTTTCCATTTCCAGTAATTTGATAGAAGGACTAGCCGCTGGCACCAGACTAGGCATATGAGTCCTAGAAAGACCATAAAAGAGGTTCCGCTGAGCATCCCAACTCATCTGCTGGAAGAGACGGAGGTCTGGATTAGAAAAACTATTCAGGAGCTGCTGATATCACAACTCAGAATTCAACATATGAGCTGGACGAGAGGGGGATGTCAGACTTATATTATAGTTGACATTATGCACTCTATAATCCATTAAGCTCCAATTCTAGAGAAATTTATCTCAAAATTAATGAGATAAGCTATCCAAAGTAAGAATTAGGAATGACTTGAGCTAAGAGGTTATGAGCAAAATAACAAGGGCGAATAGAAATAAGTATTATGATATAAGCCACAAAATGAACATTGACAGCAAGAGTCTCCTATCTAGGATTAGGAGAAAATCAGGAAATCAAGGATGCCATACCAGGAATCCTGAATATGACAGCGGGTTATATACCCTGATGGGGGAAAACCTGATCCCAAGATTAATATCATCATGAGCAAATTAAACAGTCCAGCACGACAGAAGATTATGTGGACCACACTATGAGAAGGTGTAGAGAGGAGGAAGAGGAAGAACGCTGTATGCTGAAGGTCATCATGAGCAGCGTTGAGTATTGACATGTGTACTCCACTTGAACCAATGAAGTATTTGACAAAATTTCCAAGTAGTGTTCTCCTGCCCCAATCCTTTTTCGCTGGAATTAGGCAATAGGGGGGATGTTTTAGGATTCTTGCCCATATTCCCAGCCTTTTAGATTACCTGGTATCACTAGGGGAAAATTCCCCAAGGTGAAGTGAATCAAAAATCGGTTGTCCTGAGTTTTGGAGGAACTACGTTTGGGGGATTTTGGGATATTCACCTGGTCATATCCGTTGAGGATTGATCCAGAAGAATAGTTAAGATCTCATTGGGCGGAGTTGCTGACAAAATAGGGGCATCTGATAGTAATTAACTATCTGGTGTACTGATTGGGATCAGTCAGGTTTTATCACTGAATGATTGGGAATGAATAACAAGTTGTGAGGCGAGTGATGCCACCTGCAACTAGCAAATTGATAAGTTGGTGAGTGACCAGACATAATGGGTAATATGTCCCATTACCTAAGCAGGTTGGTAGCCAATTATAGTTGGTTTGCTTGGATCAAGAGGAAAATGTTAGGGACACATCTTATGACTCTTTCCATTTGAGGTCTCGAGGATGTCCAATGATGGAATCCTAGCCAGGATGGTGAAGATAATTGATACTGAGACAAGGATGGGTGATTAAATGGCAACAGCTTCTGTTTCATCGAAGAGGTGTCAACTGAGGGTTAGATAGCCGAATTCCCCACTATGTATATTCCCTAGGATTTACTATAATAAAAAACATTATCTAAAAATCATTAATTACAGTATTTATGAGTATTAACCTTATCCATTTGTTGTAAGGTTAGACTATCAGCTTATATTGTGTTGTTCTTTCTCAAGGATATTATTGCAGAGGGCAATAATTGGAAGACTCTCAGAGAGAAGAGTAAAGATCCGAGTGGGGATCTAGAGAAGAAGGAACCACAATCAGGGATAGCTGCTGACTGTGTGTTGGGCCAAAAGAGACTGTCACCAGGGTAACTCAGCAAAGATTGGGTGGACAAGAGCATAGGGAACAAATCTCTACTAGTTTAACTTCACGATAATTAAGCAGGAATACTGGCTAAGCGTTGGGCCAAATAATTCACACCCAACTACAGATAATAGTCTCCATACTATTATCAATTAATAATTCATTCTATTCAACGCAACAAAGTGCACGAGGTAACAGAACCTGTGCATTAAAAAGTCTAAGGGGTTGTTTACTGATAACAACCACTTAAGTAAATTTTTACATAAATTCAGCAAGGGTCTTATTTATAATAGAGCGATTCTAATGAAGGCTTGTTTCTTCATACTTAGGCTTTGCTTGAACTTATATCCTTTGATGAATGCTTCGTTCAATTCCCTCAAGATTTGTGGGACATTAATATGAGGCACCATAAATTCTTGAGTCAAACGCTTAAACAAGATAAAATATGCTTAACATTTTGATGATCAGTCATACTTCCATTTCAGCCTCAAAAAGGTAGATGAAAGATGAAATACTCACTTTGGCAGGTTTAACTCTTTCTTAAACATAGGTATAAGGGTAGTGGCCTATAATCTCATAACAACATGTAAGCTGGGAGCTTCAGATTCAATGATTATGATTCATGTGTCAATGTTCAACTTGATGTGTGAGTTGTCATAGTAGAACCTGTAGAGGATTGGGATGTTGCTATATTTCCTCCAACTAAGTCATATTGTAACATACAGCAGATTAATTCTTAATTTGAGAATGACTTTATAAATCTGCAGGCTCTTAACGCAGATGTCCAGATTATCAATTTGTTGGTGAGCGGATGGGTGGCAAGTCATAAAATTTTATTTAATCCTCAATACTTTAATGTTCTGTTTGAGTCCTCCTTCATCTCTATATATTCAGTGCTTTGAGAAGGCTTAGTCTTGGATTTCAGCACTTCTGTAATAGTATCTCATCATTTCTCAGATTCATTGAGGCAACATTAGACTTGATCAATGTTCTATCAGTTGGGTGATTTGCCACTCATGTCACTCTCCAATTTGTTGAGTCACTTGGTAATGGAGAGAGCATATGTCTGAGACACATGGGATACCAGATACCCTTAACATGGGACACTGGGGAAGTATATTGGAGCTACTGATGAAGTCTCAGAGATTTGATAGGCCTCCAGCTCATCTTTTCGTTGTATGGCTTGGTCTAGCTGAGACTTGAACTTTGTGGACTGTTGCTGCTCCTGATGGCGGTTAATTAAAGCTTGAGCCGCCACTTCGCCATGGGCATTATTATCTTGTCTTCAGAGCTCTTGGGCAAAGGCGTCAAGTAATCTTTTGGTCTTTTTTGACTCTGAGATGTCATTTAGAATGGCTTCATAGCTTTCTCCACATACTTGATAATACTAGTATCAGTAAGTAATATTTAATTATGGAGATAAAAGATGTAGGAACGGTTTACTTTAATCAAATTGGTGAAGTCCCCTATACTTTGTGATGCTAAATTATATACTTGGACTTAGGCCACCTGTTCCAGGATTCCAGTTTGAATTAAAGAATCAAGTAACTCTGATGATGGGATTTAATCCAGATATAAAGTTCTGGTCAAAACTATTGTCAAGGGAGAATCCCCAATTACTTTATTAAAGCCTCTGATATTGAGATCCAAACCTGATCCATGAGAACAAATTTATGTTCAACAGAAGCCTCCTGATATTAGGTTCAAAACCTAATCTATGCAAATATATACTGTTTAATAGAAGTAACCTGAATGTAGCAGAATATCTGATTGAAAATTAGTATAGATTTTTGTCTTATAAGCACTTAGAGATTTTTCCCTGAGAATAAATCCCTGATCTCCTATATAATTCTGTATGAAAAAATAACGAGCATATTCTTTTTTGCCATAATTTGACTTGCTGGATTTAAATTAGTGAAGAGAGATCTGGATACGCCACTCAAGGAACCCTTTCTTTTGGGTGTAGTCTTTTATAAAAATCACATCCTTTTAAGTATCCATCACTTGAGGCTTTGGTTTCCCTGGACCTTATAAAGAGAAAGTTGTATTAAATCCCCTTCATCCTAAAAAACCTGGTGCTTTTTGCCAATTCCACCCTGAAATCCCAGAGAGATTATTATTACAATGAACAGTAATTTTTAGTGTCAGATACTTCTTCAGATTGTGATGTTACTCACTTCAATGATAGAGTGATTAATATGCACATTAGAGAAATGACAACGACCTGTAACTTTTATTAACCGCATCTATAGAGGTTAACCTCCCCACTCCTTCCATGGACCAGTATATATTACAATTATCATGCTTCACTGAATCCCTCTAGATCTTCCTTTCTGAGGCCTTCATCCCTGGAGGGTGATCAAATAGAATATGAGCCCTCGTGATCCCAGCCCCATGATAGTTTAACTGATAGTTCTTTACTCAATGGAGATCATTTTGAAGCAGGACGTTCAGAGAGATATTTTCATCAATTTGTGCATCCCACCCTTTACCATCTATTACAAGTAGCTGGGCTTTATCATCAGGATTTATTTTGACATTTACAGTTATTAGGTACTTTGCATTCGCACCTCCTTCAAATTTTTATCAGTCTGCCTCACTCTTTGAAAGTGAGAATCAAAGCACCATATTGGAAAATCAGCAACTCATCACCGAGTTGCAAGTTATGTTAACATGACTTAATGAGGGAATCATATGCTTCTTACAGCTGTATCTCTCCAATTATTTCAGCCAATTATAAGTTGTTATACACAACCAGATTAAAGATTGTACTAAATGAGTACAAACCCATTTTATAATAATATTCTCCATGGATGTACGCCTTACTTTCCTGAAGAGTTATTTTACGACTTCTGAGATTTTCAGGACAATATTCATTCCTTGAGACCACCTGGAATGCTGGGCGACGCTGATCCTCCTGGAATGCCTGGAAAACCTAGAGTCCCTGGTCACAATGGACTGCCCGGCCAACAGGGAGCCCCTGGACCCCTGGCTCACCAGGACCCCAAACCTCCCGCAGATAGTACTGATCCAGAAATCCCTGATGATTGAGTCCAGTCATAAATCTAACAAATCCAAAATCTCAATGTCCAACTAGGACTCATAGCTCAAGTAGTGCAACTCACTTGGGATGGAATGCCTCTCCTCTCTGAAGTTTCTTTGGGCGCTCATATGGACAACTTAAAATCTTGATATCTTACCAGCCATAGTACAATGCTTGGAACAGCAAATGCTTTCTACAGAGCAACATCAACTCAAACTTCAAGCCATGACTTCCAGTTTCAAGAATAAAATCAAGCAGCTTATCCAGCTCTTCACCACAAAAAATAGCTCTTCAGGCCGCCCATGAGCAAGTAGATTTAGTCATTGAATATGTAAAAGACCTGCAGAGTCAAGTAGATGTGCTCCATCTCCATGAATATCCCTAGATACCATTTACTATTTAGGTAAAGGAGCACTACCAGTGTAAGTTCATGTCATCCATCCTCTAAACCCTCCAAGCAACACGTTTAAACCCTCTTTCAAGGAGAAATACGTCCCTGGGGAAAGGATCGTTTTTCTTTCCTGTATTGTTACAAATATGCAATTATAGAAGCTACAAATATCCAACGGTTTAAACTCCTGACAATTTGCCTTAACTTCGGAGTACAAGATTAATGATACCCCAACTGATGCACTGTCATACCTGTAATGATGCCAAGGCTGCTCTGCTTCAGGAGCAAAGGAGCGACTTACCATTATCCAACCAGAAGCAGATTTTTATGAGATTCAGCCTTAACTGAGGAGAATACACTAATGAGTTCACTCACCGATTTCATCTTAAGGCACAGACTTTGATTGCAGAAATCTTCTTATGTTTGATGTTATCAATTCCTCTTTATTGGCATCAAAATATGGCTAACATCCTACTATATCTTAAAGCTTTAAAACACAACCTTACATCTTTTACGCAAATCAGAGAAATCATCATGTGTGACGAACGGGGTCCATGAACACTGCCACAAAGCAGTTTGGCAAGAGGGCCCAGGTAAGTGCCCATAGGCAGGATAACTTTGCCGTGTAAAAATTTATTAATCCATCTCTGTTATAAGCACCTGATTATGAAAGTTTGTACAACAGTCAGAACTATACTGGCGAAAAGCAAGAGGGCTGCCCTCCAGAAAGCGCATACAAGGACTCAATGACCTTGTCAAAGTCTGCTCTGTAGTCCATTTACAATTTCCCTTGTTAATTAATAAAGATAACTTTCTGACTAAAAATTAATTTTGAGATTTTATAAAGTTTATTTAAATCTATAGAAGGTGAAACTGCTTTACGCAGCTTTGTCAGTCTAAATTTATACTTGGCTTAGGGGGAAGAGCAGATCTTGTTCTTTGAAGAGTCCATGGAAAACTTTTTGATGGCAGGCATAACCTGAGGATCTAGACCCTAAATTTCCTTGTTGAAACCTGTTCCAGCACTAGGATTGGGTACCTTTGGAGCTTTAGAAATTTTCCTGTATTTATTATTTTGCTTCATATTATCCTTGAAGCCTGAACCTTTGTTGACGTCCTTATCTCTAAATTTTAAAATGTTTATACAGTTTTGGCAGCCTCTGATTCACCCAATTGCCATTTCTGAGAGGCTTGTCCAGCCTCAACTGAAGTGGCGGATTCTACTTGGCCTGAGCGCCATTTATGAGGATTTTTTATCCTTGTCAACACAATTGGAGACATTGAACTTGGCCGCATCTGGTTGGCCAAAGCTTCGTTCATGAGGATCTACACCCTCGTCACTGTATTTGGTAACCTTGAATTTGGCAGCATCCTGTTGGTCAAAGAGCCTTTTTACGAGGATTTCCTTCCTTGTCATCCTCAAGATATTTATCAAAGTATGATTTTGAGGCATTTTATTTATCAGATTACCATTGTTGGAATTTGTTGCAATTGTGCCCATCACCCTTTGCCCCAATCATAGTAATAGGGAAGATAAGGCAATGTGGCGGTCAGGAAACGCCTTGCCGTTACATCATGGAGATTCTTGGAAACCTATCTAGAACTACCAGGCCACCTACCCCAACAAATAAGCCTTAGCCTCAAGTTTTGCAGTAACTCCCCCAATTATCCTACAACTTAGTATTTTTGCAATTATTGTAAGAAGAACAAACACATCATAAACTATTACCACAAACTTCTTCAAAATAAAAGGCATCAAAAGATCAGGCAGCATAGGGAAAGAAGCTCCATTTGCTGATGACATTCAAGTGCATATAACTTCTAGCTCTATGCCCAAAAATTAAGTTGTTTATATTAGCTGCTCATTCTGAAACTGAAGTACCTCTTACTATATAAGAAAATTAAAGACTTTCAGCTTTCTTATTTATATATTGGTCGTTACCCAATCAAATCCTCACCATCAGCCCATCTAGCGAGAGCCAAGCATTAACCAAAAAAACATTTAAACGCATTGAAAAACCCTAAGTTTGGTTGAGGCAAAATCTTACACTCATACTACAATTATCTAACAGATGTTTACTGGCTGTTAATTTTCAATTTTGGATTTTCAGTGATAAAAGTTTAAGTAGTAATTGCAAGGTTAAAGTCCTGGACTTTATTTATCCCAGCTCTTCATTTAACCATATATCATCCCAACTTATACAGAAAAATTAAAATGACTAAGGTTTGATCCATGAATTTATTTCCGCTTGAATTTACTTTCAAGCAATTTTATTAGCTAAAAACCAAAAAAAGTAAGTAAACAATTAGCAATTAAACGCCAACCATGGCTGTTCAATCCCCAATGACATCGGATTTGCCACTGGCTGCTCCAGTGTGGGGCAGTGGCGAAACCCCGCTTAGCATTTTCCATCCAGCAGGAAAATGCGCTCGGTCTGGATCTAGTCCCAATAAGTTCTTGGGTCAGTTTAGTCCGCCCAAGGATCTCACCATCCACCTGGCACAAACCAAGGCGGTGCCTCGCAGCCCACTCATTATCCCCGCTCCCAGCTCCATTTTGGCCTTTGGGTCAAGTATGGAAGATTGTTCCCATATGAGGAACAAGCAATTATTGACCTGGCCCAGGCGGTGATACAGCCAGCCAGCTTCATCGACTTCCACCCCTTTAAGGGGTATTTCAACCTCAACTTCACCTGTGAAGCTGACGCAGCCACTGCGGCTACTGTGACCCTGGATTTCAAGGGCACACTCATTCCAACCACACGCACCTGGCTCCCCACTGACATGACAATGGTATTCCAATTCTTGGGGTTGCCCACTCACCTCCCCCCGCAGTACTCCATTGGGAGTTATTGGAAGGATTGACTGCATATGGTCCAACCCCATCCTTCAGTTTGTGGTCCCCAATGGGGCTGCTCACCTAGCTGGGCCTTGAGCATTTGCATGATCAGCCAAAAATTTTTTTAAAATTAATTTGTCACTTCCACCCCACACCATCATACCCTCTGCTCCTGATCTCCCATTCTGGGCCCGTGTAGAGGGCGGGAGGACAATCTGTCCTTCCTGCTTTGAGTTAGATCACTCAATGCGCAAATGTCCATCCCTTGCAGCTTCCTCTGACCCAGCGCGGTCATTGCAAGGCCCCCACTTTGCCTTACACCCCACTACTTTTCTGACATGGGGTACAATACTACCCCCTCCCCAAAGCCTACTGCCACCTCGGGGCCTGCTGCAGCCAATCAGCCCTTTCCTCAGGCCAGTGCCACCTGCGCCTCGCCCAGTGCCACTTGCACTTCATCCAATCAGGAATTGGCTTGGACTAATGTGAGTTCCCACATCATTCTGCAATTGCCAGCCACACTTCTTTAATTTGCAGACCCCAATTTTAAGTTTGACTTGAACCCATGGTCCTCATTGTGCTGAAACAGATTAGATGGGTAATTTTATCGAGGCCTCACAACCCACATATGACGAATTTATCCAGAGTTGGAAGCCCAAACTGGTCACTCAACAATTTTACGCCCCCCAGCCAAACGCTGTGAGCTCCACTCGGACCACCAGCTTGCTATTGCAGGAGCCACCAACCCTGAGGTAACCACTATCCGTGAGCTGGCCAAGTCATCAGTAGCATCACTAGCCATGGAAATCCCCCCCATCCTCAGGACATCCACACCCATAAACCACAAACTCGCCATTGAAATTACCCACAGGCGCGCTAAGGATGCCATCCAGCGAGTGATTTCTGCCTCACAGGCCAACTCTTGAGTTACCCAAGCCTCCATGGCTTCACTGTCCCAGCTCCCTGCCCTCAGCATTAAGGCAGAGGCCACCATTTCCAAATACTTTAGCTTACTGTTGTTTGATTAATTCCTCAAGCAGCTGCTTGTTACCAACCTCGCTCCCCATGTCGCTGATCACCCCACCTCTTTGCTCTCCTCCCTGGCCCGTGCGCTTGCTGATGATGAGCATGAGACTGAGAGTGAGCCACCCAATCCCCCCTCCCCTTCTGCCATGGTAGGATGAGCCCCTCAGCGCTGTCCCACCTGGTAGGTTGGTGTCTTGATCGTTATGTTTTGCCCTTTCTTTGATTGGTCATTTTATTTCTGTCTGAGAGTTTAGTTAGTTCATTTTTTTGTCCCTTTCTGCACTTTGGTAATGTCTGTCCCCTGGTCGGCGTGCCTCATAATAAATTTAAATTTAAATTTAAAGGTTTGATACATGAAGCTGTATATAATTTAGTGGGGAATTGTTCTACTAAGACAATCATAGTATATTATGCCTTACACCTCCAATTCAGAAAACTTTTAATTACTAACCCCGCTATTACATTAGAAAATGATAACTATGGATTACTTATTGAACTACAACTAATGCATGAGTAAAAATGCTTAATATAATCGCAAAAAAATACCTTTCACTATTGGGATAATGGATACCAATTATTTTAATCTCCTAAAGAAAAAGATGGTGTCTTATTAAAGAGTACCTTCCTCATCAAATATCCCTACTCTATATGAAAAGTAGGTTACTTAAACTTGGGATGTAAAACTAAGATACCTCCTGACGCTGTGGATTTGAGGACAGGGTACCGCAGAGCGCACCCTCCTTTTAACATCTCGCCTGTTTTTAAGATATTTTTGATTCTGTGATTAAGATTAACATACCTTCTAATTAAGTTACAAAGATAAAAGGACACCCTAATCCTCTTACCAAAGAGGCACTAAACTGTCCTGGAATTTTTTATCCTGCCTATGGAAGATATATCTTCATTTTATTATTTAATTAAATAATTCAGACCCTCAAAGTTCCTTAAAATGCTCTTATCACTTATTAAAAACTTTATTTTATTGAAAATTGTGAATTTAGAACGTTTAATTCTCTACAAGGTTTATGGTTTGATCTACTACCCCTAATAGCTCTGGTCAAAAGTAAGATTGGAAATAAACTCACTCCAAATGATCACCAGTATGTAGAAGCTCTCCCTCAAATAGTATAAAAAATCTTTTCATTGGGACAGGTAACTACAGGGATATGTCAGGAGTAATTCACCAAGTCAAAACTGAGGTTCACCCTCAATTAAATCTGAAGCTTACTGAAAAACTAATGTCAAAGATGCTTAAGTCACCCTGAAACAAAACAACTACTAGAAGATGTGCTATATCTACCATCAAAAAGACTTTAGGCTTCTCCGCTTTTGTTAATTGTAACAAAGATGGCAGACATTAAGTTGTTATAGATTATAGCCACCAAAACCACATTACACAGGATAATAATTTTTTACCTCGTATAAATGTTTATATATGCTTATGTTAAGATCTCAGTATTTTTCAACAATGGATTCGCCAAAGGGTATTGGCAGAACTCCTTATCCCCCTGAAGACTATGAAACATGCGCCCTCATTTCTAGTGAAGATATACTTTAGCCTACTCGGATGCTGCAAGGGTTTTGCAACGCCCCTACCCACCTTTAAAGTGCAATGAACGGTTTATTATTAAACGTACAATGCTATTAGATGTTAGTCTATCACAATTATAATATAACTATTTTCTCTTAAACTTTTACCAATCACCTGGCACACCTATTAAGCTTTTCTCATAATTACGCCAAGCTTCTCTGAAGTTGCAGCCTTCCAAAAGTTCCTTAATTGAAAGAAAAATCTAATTTCTTGGGACATAAGGTAAATAATCCCAAATATCCCAATAGATGATAGTTATAGCCATTTCCAAGATGTCTCACCTAAACCCCTACGCGATGTACAATTCTTTTTAGGGGTATGGGATATTATCACCAAATCTATTTTAAACTTTGCTGACACCTCTGAGCCCTTAGTATATTTGAAGAAAGAAATACCCTTCCATTGTAAAGAGGATCAACAACAGGCCTTCAACCTATTACATGTAGCTCTCTCCCACTCTCCTGTACTTGTGCATACCATTTTGGCAAAACATTTCATTTTTCATTGATGCTAGCAATATAGATATGGGAGCTATATTATTCCATTATGAAAAATACATGGTGGATCATTTATTTTGTTATTATAGAAAAAATCTGTCCATAGCCAAACGCAACTATAGTGTTACAGAGTGAAAGAGTTTGTTGGTACTATTGACTATTTAGCATTTCTGACCTTATTTATATGGGAAACAATCTACCATAATTACTGACCATAGTTAACTGTAATGGCTTCAACAGATAAAGGATTCTGATGTAATAATGGCCTGATGGGCTTTCTGATTTCAGAACTACGATTTTTTCTATTGTCCATCATACAGGGCTCATACATTAAAACTTGGAATGTTTATTCAGGCTACCCATACTAACTTTAACTGACCCTGAGTAAGATCAACTCTATGAATTTTTAGATAAACCTTATTCATGGAAAAATGCGCCCCAATTATTAAAGATACTTAGAAAAAAGGTCAGCTGGTATCCAAGATAAAGATGGTAACCTATACAAACTTGTGTCACAAAAATGGTTACCCTACATATGACCTTCAGCTCAAATAGATGTTATACTAGAAGGACATCTACAAGTTGGCCACAAAGGAATTTAGAAAACTCACCAGTGGCTCAAGACCCAATGTTACTTTTAAGGGGTGCTCTTCTCAATTAAAACTGTATTAGAGTCCTGTTTGTTATGTATAAGTCAATCTGGCTCTAATCTCAAACACAACAATAAAGTGGCTCCATCCTGTGAACCCTTCCATAATATAAATATTGATATTGTGGGTCCCCTCCCTTGAGCATCTAATGGCCATCAGTTCCTCACTCTGACTTTTGATCACTTGACCAATTGGATCAAAACTATATCCCTACCCTTCTTAACACCAAAAGCTACCGCTTCATTCATCTTAAGTTGAATTATCACCCAACATGGGTGCCCTAACATAATTCTCTCCAATAATGGTCAAATTTTCAATCATTACTGGTGAATGAGTTAGCTGAATTAATGGTGTCCACTAAGTGTTTTCCTATCCTTACCATACTGCAACCAATTAAATGGTAGATTGATAATATGCTGCACTAACCCCAACCCTCTGGAAAATGGCCTTGACTAACCCTCTTCATTGATTAGAATATCAAACTAGTGCAAGTATTGCCTATAAAAATAAGTCATCACGAAATTATCAAAATGTCACCCTCCCAAGCCTTATATGGGAGGAATCCTCAAATGCCCTCTAAAGTGTGAGCCATATTAGACCTAGCCTCCCTTAAAGCCCTTTAAGTTTTTATGAGAAGTATTACTAATGATTTTATCTGACTTCAGGCCTTAGATTCCGTAAATTTTTTTGCTACCACTACTAGAGACTAATCATTTTAATGATAAGCATACTGATCTTCATACCTTACAACAGTGTGATTTAGTCATTATCTACCATCATTACCTGGCTTACGCAAGAACAATTTAGGGACCAATTGGTCAAGAACCTACAAAAATCTATCTTTGGATAAATGAACGCTCTAATGTGGAGGTCACTCATGGGACTTTGGTAAATCGAGTACAAAATAAAACTCTCTGGCCCTCCATCACCTACGCCAAGATCTAGAAGGGGGTGTTGTCAGGATAATAGATTGAATTAAAGATTTAAGTAAGCCTGATGACAGGATTTAAACCCAATCTATAAGTTTTATCAAAAATATTGTCAGTGATAATCCTTGATTATTTTATCAAAACCTCCTGATATCAGGGTCCAAACCTGATTTAAGCTATCAAATACTAATTTCCAAAACTAACCATAATGTTCACAAAATCCTGAGTGCAGATTAGTATACATCTCATATTGGAGTACATTGAGATTTTCTTCCAATAATAGTCTCTGATCTCCTAAATAATTTTTATTTTAAAAAAATAAAGATTGTATTCTTTTTTACCATATTTTGGCTTGCCAATATTTTATTAGTGAAGAAATATCTTGATACGCCACTTATGAGCTTTATTCCTTATGTGAAGACTTTTATAAAAGTTACACACTCCCTAAGTATCCATATTGGGGCTTTGATTGCCCTGGGCTTTTTTAGAATTGGATGGTTGGATTAAACTCCTTTGTCCCAAAAGATAATTTAGATTGTGTTTTGGGTGTCAATTCATCCAGATGTCATATTAGTCTTAGTCATATTAGCCATTTTCATGTCACATTTAACGTCGCCAGTAGATTTTTGAAGTTACTTTTCTCTTTCTAAATATAAAGGACCTTAACCTATTAACAGGAGGTTTTAATTCCAAGAGACTTTTATTATATTTTATCAGACCTTAAAGTTAAGGTTTTATAGTAGGTTATTGATAATATCTAAAGTACCAGGGGAACTTATGATAAAGTAGTGGTACAGGGATAGGCACAACCCCATTTAAAAGGTATGAGTTGATATAGTTTCATTTCTACACACTTAAATATGCTTAGTTCTATTATATAGATTAGTAAAAGAATTATATAAAGTGGTTAATCAATTGTGTCAGTAAGTGGTGTGCATTGACGGAGATATTAACAACTTATTTATTATTTATTAGAAAGTTTGCTTGTAGCTCCAAAATACACAAAAACTTTTACTTGTGCACTGCAATTTTATATTATACCCTAGATAAATTATCTTTGGCAACACACTTATTTTAATATATTATTGTAGTAACAAAATTTGTATGTTTGATAATTACAAAGGAAATCCCCTAATTAAGGCCTCAATCAGAGTAGGGAGAACCTAACAATGTTATAGTGCGCGAGACAAGCACAATATTTGTAAAGGTATAGTTCCTCTTTGAAAATGCTTCAATCCTACTTGATAACATGACCTCTGTTCAATAACAAGGTCAATAATGCAGGATATTATACATAGAAATATTTGACACTCTTTTTTACTTCTATTTTTGGGAAGTAAATCTCTTCCTAAACAATACCCTTTGATAAAATAAGATATTTTAGGAAAACAACAATACATTATCTATTTTAGGGAAATTTATAAAATGGATTGTCTAGCCATTATAGCAATCATGTTTAAGTCTAGAATCACAATTTTAAAGGAGTATAATGAGCACAATTAGTACAATGAGAACAATAAACATTTTTTACCCATTTACAGGAGAAAAGATTTAGAGGATAGGGGTTGCCATGTGAAAACTCTGGTGATTTGGAGCCCAGAGAGTTAGGATTGATCTTCAGTGTGCTTTAACGGATGGCCCAATTGCATTTGTTCTTGTTCCAACCATCAATATTAGACAATTTATTTATATTGAGTAGAGTCAACGCTTTTGACAACAAATGCCCCAATAAACTTCAATCTGGGGGTAGAAATTGCTTTAATTGGATCTTTGTTGCCACTGTTAGAGCAAGATGAGATCTGCATAGTAAACTATAACCCTAGCTGAAATGAATTTAGTGGGTGCCTCATCAAAAAGATGAGGACAACAATTACATCATAAAGATTATCTAAATTGACTAAATAACAAAACTAAATTGAAGAAGGTGCTTACAAAAAGCACTTTAAATATATCTGAATAAGCTCCACTTCTTATAATTTCAAATTATATTTCTTTTATTAATCTATTTGAGGTAAGCCAACCTGGGGACAATACTGCACCAATGAAGGAGATGCTAATTAACGGAAAAGGAGCTCTAACCCAGAAAATCTCCATGCGCAGTGTATGATAAGCCAGGAACTCCGTGGATCGCCTTACTATTTGCTATCTTAATTTGGCGCCTTGGTGTGTAACGCCAACACAGTTATAATCAACCCCTCCCCAAACTTCATCTACCTAGATCAAACCCAGGGAGGCGATGGTAGTGGGTTCATATTCTACCACTGGGGTATCCTCCCCTTCCAATTATATCTCTTGCATTTTAAAAGATTACTAAAGTATAAAGATTTAAAAAATAGTCAGTCAAAAAATTTCTGATTCTTAAATTTGTACTCTAATTCGCCTTATTGTTTTTGTATAAAATACCAGTATCTATTCTGGGATCAATATGGTGTAGATCTCCACTAACTAGTGCTGCGATCAACTTGGAATGGCATTTTCAAAAATACATAAGTGGAGATGATCGCCACGCATGATATTAACTTATTCTTTATCTTTTTATGGAAAAAGTGCATACAAATAAATAGAGAATTTAATGTAGAGTTCTCAAACGAGATATTTATTAAATTATTCAAGGGTGATCAACCTTGGGACAAATATACCACACTGAGAATTTTTCTAGCCAGCACAGGTTTTAATCTTGTATTGAACAAAACCTGCACTAGGGTAGAAGCAGAAATTACCCTGCCAGGCTAGCCACCCTTTCAAACAAGATTTTTATTAAGCTCTTAAGAGTATCAGATTCTAATTTTGGTGCCAGGTCTGAAAACTAACAAACCCCAATTTTTTGTCTAGAAAGTACCTAATTGATTTGAGAAAGGACTGGGAGGCTGACTCTGGTGCTCACTGCAGGGATTGACACCATCATATGAAATGAGTGCATAAAGTTCAGATTACTATAAGATTAGTGATATTTAAAAATTAAAGCTTACCATAACTTAAGTCCTCTGAGATCTTGGCGTTAAAAGGGTAAATCAAGGAAATATTTTTTCAAGAGCTGTAATATGCAGTTGCTATTTGATAGGGTCTCATATTTAAGCCAGCAAAATCACTTCACCACTCCCTTTGCTTAGTGGATTTCCTACCAGAAGAGTATTAATTTACCTTGATAGAATATAAAGATTCAGATCTAAGCATTGATAATAGTACAGATTTAATATAGAACCCTGAACGTTTATAGGTAGCATTTAAAAACTCCATGGCAACATCATTATGATCTTAATAGAAGTGTGGAAGAGCTAAAAATTCACGTGCAAGTATTGAATCATCAAGAAATAAATCTGTAAAGCAAAAAAATATGTTTGGAGACACTACTTTACCTATCAACCAGCAACGCGTATTGCTTAAAGAAACTGACCTAGTTAGAAACTAAACATTTTGAGCCTTATTTCATTATTATGGATCCTGGTTATTAAATGATCTTTGTCTATTATTTAATGTTTGAAACAGTATGGATGGTGAAAACAATTATCTGAAGGTTTTCCAAGTCCAAGGTTGAGTAAGTATTGAGGGTAAAGAAATTCAAATGCAATTTTACTACCAGTATTGATGTGGACTTGAGTTGAAGTGATTTTATTGTATTCATTTAGAAGTGATCAGGATGTTCATAATTAAAGAAAGCGATGCCTTATGTAGAAAATAGGGGAAATATCTATGTCAACTACACGACTTATTACTATCAAAAGTCAAGATAATTGTGGAATAACAGAGCTATGATTTCTTAACTTTAGGGGAGTAATTCAAATGATACTGATATTTTATGCTCGTGATATGCTATTCTCATGATCTTAAAACCACTGGATCACTAAAGCCATTCTAGCAGACTTTACTTGATGTACTAGAGATATGCAAAAATGCTAGAGAAACTGTTCTACACCCACCATGATAGCTTTAAAAAGCTTTTTCTAGAAACATAACATAAATATTAGAAGCCAAGAGCAAAGAAATATATTTGGATATAATACAATTGAGCAATTAATTAAGTGCAAAAGGTGTTACAAGGTAGAACACTTTTGGCACTTTTGTCTGACAAATGCAAAAAGACAAAAGTTCAACCTGGTTAATTAAGAATAATCTGGTAACTAAAGTATACTATTCTTTACTGATAAAAAGAAAAAAGCCAAGGTGACGAGCATATTGGAAGTAAGAATACCATGTGTTAGGGGCTCCCAGAATGGTGTCAACACTATTAAGGCTCCAAAACAATGGATCTGTCATAAAGAGATCATATATTACCTTTCTTGGTGAAAGCCACGGTGCTAGCTTTAATATTTTAACGCATTAAAGAAAGTAAAGATTTTGTCATGAACACATTCAGGTTATTGAGCAATTTAAGGAAGCTACAACTGACTTGGGATTGCATAAAATAAGAGTTGGAAGAGTTTGAAATTCAGTTAATAACGTTCTAATAACCAAAACAATCTGAAAATTTGTTCCAAATATAAAGTTCGATCCATTGAGTTTAGATTTTAGCATTCCTCTACACTGGTGCTTCAGTCATAATAGTGTAATCCAACCATATGAAGAAAATAAAATCTATGATGAACATTTACTATATTGTAAGATGTTTAACAGCTAGGCCACCTAACTTCTCCATTAGAGCTTATCTCACCTTCTTTATACTTTAGAAATGATTAATGGCTCAATATATAGTTTTATGAAATCAAAACTAAAAAGTCAGGATCTAACAATCCAGCATTGAGTTTTCGGGAAAAAACAACTTCATTCTAGTAGAGCGAATATAAACATTTATCATTTCCCTCTCTATTTATAATAATAGTATGTAATATGAGCAAAAATTGTTTCTGTATGATGAAAACGAACCAATATAAAACCATTTTTATAATATTCTAAGGGGAAGGAGTAAAGATTAATACTACTTTGATCAGAAGAAGGTTATCTTTTAAAGATAATGAGAGTTTGTCAACCCAGAGCGGCGAGTTATTATTTTTATGATTAGTGTGAATACTCAATATACATTGTTTGATGTCTTTATCTTTTTGGACAAGAGAACAGTATCCTTTGGCATATCCAAGAAAGTTTTATTAATGTTACTATTCTATTTAGTTTAATATTATAGCAATATTGTAAATTACACATTTTGAGCTAAGAAAGGACAAGTTTTTTCAAAGCAAGAATAAAAGTCGTTATTTTATAAATTAATTAATGATTAGAAGCATTTTTATAATTGGATTTACAGATGATACATTCAAGAGGCTTTAAAGAGTTTAATATGCTGCTGGATATATGGTAAGACACCTTCTTAAAGGACCAAATGACTAAAGTCTATGAAATGAGAAGCCTAAATTTTTGAGCCAGGAACAGCAATAACAAATTTCCTTGAAAAATATAGACGGTTTTTTGAAACAAGTGATTAAGAAAGAGAACTAATACAGACTTTGATTTAAGAAAATTGAACTCATCCTAATTAGCCATGTGCTATGCTACTCCTGCTTGTATGAATTAATGGTTAAAAACATAGATTAGTAATGAATTTTTGCTCATTGTTTGAGGCTCAATAAGATGAAACTTATAATCTCATAAGAACTGACTATGCATTAAGACTCTTGGGTGGCACTAAGTATTTTATTGGCAACAGACCTGGAAGTGCTAGTAGCAGATGGAGCTCTAACTTTAAAATCATAGGAATTGTGCCCTGATAGTTTTCAGGGACTTTTGAACTGGCAAGGATGCAACATGTACTATAGTATGCCCTTATCATGTTTCCAAGTGCTTTGGAATGGTTTTAAGATAGTTTTAGAGAGTTCATGCATACTTATTTCATTGTATGACAATAACATAATCAATCAAACGTTCCTAAAATTTGAATAACCTTCAATATACATTTATTAATTATAAACTTATAATTTAAACTAAAGCAAAGCAAATGCATTTTTAAAAAACCAGTCATACCTTTTTTGCTATGAGATTAGTCCACAGGGAATTAAGCTTTAGGAACGGAGCTTAAAATTAGTTATGGCGATGGAGAAGCCAAAATGAATGCAAGATGTCCAGGTCTTCTTAGACTTAAAGACGTATATAGCAGTCATCATACTTTTTGTGAATTTTGTGCTGTCCCCCAACTACCTTATGATAAAGGAATCAAAATTCTAGGGTTCCTGCACATAGGATTAGACTTTAAGGGCCTAAAAGATTTAGTTGACACCAATTTTGAAATAACTGGACCTTAATAAGACGTTTTTTTATCTTTATTTTTATTTAACTGAGGTAAGCCACCCAGGAGATGGACATTACAAAACTAAAAATAAAACTAAAGGAAACGTAACTAATTGATTCAAACAAAACTCCCAAATGAGTGTATTATATGAAACACTTTGAACAAAACAACCAACCAAGTGGGCAGCAGAGAACGCTTATCCCTCCATAGCAGAAGGGGAGGGAGATCCAGGGGCCTATCTTTGGCAGCAGCTTCCTCACCCAGAGTAGGGTATGTGTCAAGGCGGATAGCAAGAGCGTTGGGACATTGGTTTCATGTGGTTTAATATCCTTAATGATTTTTATTTCCAAGAAATTGTCAGCTATGAAAATGGCAGTAATATATTTGGCTAAAGCTTTTTTGGCTTTAATGTGGGCATCTAGTAGATTACCAAATGTGGCAATATTGGTTCATGTATCTTAGCTTTGGGATTCCATGCTATAGTTACAACGTTCTGGATAGCTAGTTGACATTTTTGTGCAATTTACTCATCTGTAATTTTTTTGGGGTGAGATTTATGGGGATAACATAAGGAGGAATACATCCTGTGAGCATTGCCACAGATTTGGTGACAGCTTTGTGGAGGGGTTGATAATCTGGTGTGGCAGCTGCTTCTACTTCAAGCTGGTGGTCACTGTAGAATGATTCAGCATTTGACCGTGGGGCATATAAACGAAGGGGATATTTGGCATCACATTCTACATTTAGAACTGCTCGATTTTCAGAGATGGTTCTTTGATGAGATTAACTGATTTGTCAATTTCAGCCAATAAATCCCATGGGTTCTGGTTTATTTGAATTGGGGAATAGGCATATGGTTGAGGTTTGGTTGATTCATTGGAGGAAGTATGGGATCAAACTGGGATCCAAGCTGGTGCTTAATTAGAGACAATCTGTGGCAATGGGGCGAGGAGGAGGCTTATTGGTGGCTGCAGATGCAGCATCACGCTTTGGGGGAGGGGGAGGTTGTCATGGAAGAGGCTGATAGGAATTAGACTGGGCCCCCCAGTTGGGGTGTGTAAGTACCCAGTGGAGAGCCCAGAATGCCAAGGGCACAGCAGTCAGTGCAACTAGAAGAAGTGGAGATCTAGTGGGGGTGTGAGGAAAGTAAATATTTATAAATGTACCAAAGGCCCCACATTGCAAAACAGACTGTGCAATGGGGCAACTGCGAGTCTTGCAGGGGCAACCCCCAAGGGCGGGAGAGGTGGAGAGGACAATGATTCCTCCAAGGTTCGCGGTTGCTGGCCTTCAGTTACAGGTAGGTGAGTCTGTGTGCCAGAGAGGGGCGGCACAGGGCCCACCGCGCGGGCAGGGGTGCTGTCAGAGGGGAAAATGGACCCACGACAAGCGTTAGGGCTGAGTCACCCTTGGTTAGGGTACTCTGGAGCCCTTAGGTGGGTGGGATTAGTGGCAGATGAGCCAGGTGTGGGGGCTGAGCTCACGGGCATCGGGGCAGAAGCGCCCAGAGGCTGCTCCAATAGGGGAGCGCTCTCAGGAATCCCAACGGTGAAGTGAATGGACAGGTTCACATTTGATGGGTATGCAAAAATGGAAGGAGAATCAGCTCCATCATTGAAAATAAGGCGGTTTACTGCGGATACAATCCACCGCCATGTTGAAGGGTTGAGCGACCAGATGACTCATTCAGTGATCATTAGGATGATTATTTGGGTGGCAGCACGTTTTGCTGGATCGATCTGCGGAATTTTGAACAAAAAAAATAACAGGTGGAATCTGTGGCAAGGCTTTTGGGGTATTAGGGCTTTATTTTAGTGCAAAGTGCGGGGAGAATAGAGACAGAACCAACAACTGCCCATTGGCAGGGCAGTTGCCTTAAGTATTGGGAGAATTTCATAGTGGGGATGCTGAGGAATTGGGTGATTGGGGATTGTCAATGGTGTTTGGTTGGCTGGTGGGTGGGGGGTGGAGGGATGCCCAAAATCTTGATAAAGATAAAAAAACTTTTGCAGATTTTACCAAATTTTTGGGGCCAGACCAGGTTGATGGTACCAATCCGGGCCTTAACCATTTGAGTCAGGCTGCTCACACTGTTCAGATTTCCCAGATTTGTCCTGGGGGGTGTAGCCTTGGTGCTCAGTTGTCCGCAACCCAGTCTAAACTCTTGATCAGACTATCTACACGATCTGAACTTCCCAGATCTGTTCCAGGGGGTAGGGGCAACTGGTCCAAGTCACTTAAAACCTGGTTTGAAACCCAAATCGAGTTTGAATCTGATTTTTGGACCTGACCAGTCTGGACAAGCTCCATTAGCACGGAATTTTCAGACTGGGCTCCAATACTAGAACTGGCTGTTCCTATAAAATTTTGGTATGTTTCCCCTGGCGAGTGAGGGGTCCCAGGAGTCCACCCATGGCCCCTGGCCTGGATAATCTCCTGGCAGGTCCCCCCTATTAATTTTACATTGGTTGGGGAGGGGGTGAGATCTGAGTATCTCTAGGAGGAAGTGCAGTCACCCAGCGCTCATCAACCACGTGCGCAGGTCACTCAACTGTGACAGGGG
Source organism: Massospora cicadina (assembly GCA_022478985.1). Classification (NCBI taxonomy): domain Eukaryota; kingdom Fungi; phylum Entomophthoromycota; class Entomophthoromycetes; order Entomophthorales; family Entomophthoraceae; genus Massospora; species Massospora cicadina. Next base: position 47,336 of record JAKSZP010014484.1, read on the forward strand.
GTCCACTTGGGCCTTTGGCCCCCTTTTGGTCCGAAAGGGATGCTGCTCCCTATCCAGTTGTAGGGGCTGGTCCCCAGGACTTACAGAGGTAGGATCATGTCCCATACTGAAGCTGGCACAGGGTGGGTGGTGGATTGGAGGCTGGAAGATGAAAAAGTAGCGCCGTTGGAAGCAGTTAGGGATGGGACTTGCTTTTTGAGTGGTCCACCTCAAAACAGGATGGACAGATTGTCTGTCCACCCTCAACGCTGGCCCAGAACGGATGCTCAGGGGCAGAGGGGATAATTGCACAAGGTGTAATCAACAGGGAAATTATATTTGATTCAGGGCTGATTGTGGCATATGCCTGAGGCCCAGCGAGGAGTGTGACCACATTTGTGATCACAAATTAAAAAGAAGGGGTTTGAGCCATAGGCTGCCAAACCTTCCATCAGTTCCTAGTGGAGCACTTCAGGGGGGAGGTGGGTGGGCAAACCAGTGAACTGAACCACCAAAGTGGTATCCACTAAGAGCTGGGTCTTAATTGTGGGGAGAGGGGTACCCTGGAAAATCAGGGGTACATTTGCCTGCGTGGCAGCATTGGTTTCACAGGTAAGCTGAGATCAAAATATCCCTTATATATGGGCAGCAGTCAATAAAAGTGGCGGGGTGAATCACGCCTGAGCCATTTAAAGATTGGCTTGGTCATGGTAGAGGAAAAGTTTCCCATAGTCGACCATAAGACCAAAATGCATGTTGCTCTGGGGGAGCACCAGGGAGCAGAGGGGCACCATTTGGTTTTGAGAGAGGTGGGCGTTGAGATCCTTGTGAAGAATGAAACATCCCAGGGGTTTGGGATGACTGAGTGAGCCAGTCTAAGCGCTTTTTTCTGTCAGACATAAAATGGTGGGGGAGTTTCACCGCTGCCCCACACTGGTGCAGCCAGCAAGGAATCTGAGTACATCAGAAAAAACTATAGCAGGTGATTGAGTTTTCTATACATATAGGTTTGCTTGGAAAGTTATGCCAAGCGGAAAGACGTTTTTATCTTCACTGACAACAATAATTATGAGCTTGGAGCAATAATAGACTTAAATAATCTAGGTCAGGTTTTACCATCCTATTAGCTTTTTCTAAGTACCAAGCTGTTTAAAAAAACTATATAGTTAAAGAGAGAGTATGACTTACAGTCATTAGGACTGTTAAACGTTTTTAATCTAATTTGTCTAATAAATTGCAAGGCAGTGATGTATAAAATGTTACTATTTTGGAATTAAAACTCAAAGACCATAACGGAAGGCTCATCAGGTGGTTAGTTCAAAGTCTAGATATACTTGAGTTATTCTACTTAGATGAAAGCAAAAACTTGAAGTCTTATAGGTTATCACAACTGTATGTACTCCAACTTCAACCACATGAAAGAGAACAATTAAATAGTTTTATAAAATTAACTTTTGAGAAATGGAAGTATGAAAAATGGAGTAAAATCAGTCTTGAGAAGCCGTTTAAAATCTAACTAACCTATTGATAATGATTGCAGAAAATGTCCAGTGGACATAGTTCTCCCATGGCAAACATAGCAATAGACTGAACCCAGTAATGAGAGCACAAAAACATACGAGTACTGAAAATTTTAAGCAAAAGAAATATCTCAGGTGCGCTTTATTATATAATGCTAGATTATTTATATCAAACCCTATAACTGTGTATCCCATGTGTATGTATTTTAGCTTTCTTAATGAAGTATATATTAATCAATTTGGCCTTCAACTCCCTTTATCATTGTGTCATTAGATGTTATAGGACCACTACCCACGGCTCAAACCAGAAACAAGATTGTCATCATTAATATCTCTTTAATGTCCCTCTTTTTTTATTTAACCGAGGCAAGCTGACCAGGGGATAGGCATTAACAAAAGAAAGAAAGAAACGACATGAAACCCGAACAGGGTCAACTCTGTCAAAGAAAGTTTTTCCACCTCCAGATCAGGACTCAAATTTTTCTGGTTACATCATGGGTAAGGTTTTCGTGTTATTAGACCTACTAACCGCCAATAGCTTCCTTTGGCTGGCACCCCAAATGATGTGCAAAGGGCGGGAATCAAACCCACAACCTTCAGGTTGGTAGCTGTACGCCCTTACTGACTCGCCTTCCACCCCCTCTTTAAAGTCCCTCTTGTTCTTATATATGCTTATGGAAAGTTGTGGACGCTTGGAAAATTCATCTATTAGATCACAGGGTGAATCTTCAGGCTTAATTTTAGATCTTCTTTTTATAAAATTTAGGACTTTTTTCTTGATATCCAAGCACAAATAACCATTTATTAGAGCCATATATATGAGCTTAATTATTATTAAATCAAGCCCTCAGTACATACCTAAATTTATACTTGACAGATGGCCTATGAATGAGCCTATGACTAAACTATACCGCGAGCTATATACTTTTTATCAAACCTGAAAGTGATAAACAGCAAAAAGTAGGTTATACAAGATACTAAAAGGTTGTTTGTTGAATCATAAAATATGAATATTGTAAAATAAGGAATTAATCTAAGCTAAAAATATTTGATAAAATTGCTTAGTCTCATCTAAATAACCAGCTTTTGGACTTTCATCTTTTTTTGGGGTCAATTAATTTTAATCTATGTTTCTGCTTATCTTCTATATATAACTCTTAAATTATACTGTAGAGCCATGTTTTTTTACTGAAGCTCTTCATTACTGTGGTATTCCACGTGGCACTTGTGGCTCTTTAGGCTTGTCATGTATCATTGTTTACTTCTTTGAAATTAATGGTCTACAAAAATGCAAAGATGAAATTTGATTATGATTATAGTATGTAAAACTTGTTTTTATTGAATATTAGTGATGATGCAATAATTTTGGAATATAATTGATCTTGCTGGTGTTTGAAGCTACTGAAATTCAGTCATCTGATGTCAAGAGGGTTGGTTATTGTCTTCTCCAACCAACTTTCTTTGGTAAGTAGCCATTAAAGGACATCTATTGTATAAAAAATTATAATCATCTCCTGGTATAAAAGATATAATTTTTTGTCTTCGCCATCTATCTAATCTTGTTTATTTTAGCACTTTGACAATTTTATTGATTAATGTAATAGGTAAATTTCAAGGCAAGAAATTTCTTTATTAGTTGATCTTAATAATATTATCCTCTTTAAAAGAGAATTAGGGCAAGACTATAAATGTCTGACATGGACTCAGTCCAGGTAATTTAAACTGTAACATCCTTGATTGATTATCTAATCCTCTTCTCATTAGCTAGTTGAGGATCCCATTATACTGGCTTGTAACTTCTCCAGTTGTCCTTAATGCATATGGTAAAACATAGACTTCTGTCTTGCAACATATATGTGCACCTTTTTTATTAATTGCTCTTTGGTACTCTCCTAAAGGGGACTTTAATAGATTGCTGATTATTTAGTTGATTTTCAATAAATTGTTGGGATTTTTCCTCACCTTACCTAGATTCATTGATTATTATTAATCTTCTTGTCCACTAGGGGATTCATCCCGCTAATGGATGAGAGAGTTATCAATTCTATTTTGATAACTATTGTTTGGAGAAGTATTCTCAGAGAATATCTATAGATTCGCTGAAATTATAATCTGCTGGATCAATGAGTGTTTCATTAGGGGATGATCTTCAACAATAAAATAAAATGATCAGGTTGTCAATTTACTATTAATAACTTAATTTACTTGTAGGAGTCAATTGGGCTAAGTTGCTGAACAACAAAGGTATTTATGAGTTGATGTCCAATAATGCTACCTGTGGTACAAAAACTTTTTAGTTAACCTTTTATGGTTTTCAACGTGATGGTTATGGGTAAAATTCCAATTATTTAAGCAGGTTTTTACCAAATAAGAGTGATTTGATGGCAGTTGAGCGATGATGTTAGGACACATTCTTCTTTTTAACTCATAAAGGGTCCCATTCAAGTAGAAGAGAACCTGATTAATTCAATGAGAAAGATCATCATTTATATGTGACCCTAGAGGGTTAATTTCTCAGCGACAGCTGACATTCCCAATTGGGGCGCCAACCAAAAATTTGGACGCTGAATTCCCTATAATTTCTTTTCATTTTTTTGATAAACAGATCTAATTAGTGAAAATTATTTACATATCTATATTTTATAACTTAAACATGTTCTAATTAAGACTATAGTTGGAAGGACAATAAGATTGTTTGTCTATTTTTTATCCCCACAGACTCTTCATGACGAGAGGGAAGATTAACCGTTGAACCTAATCCTAGGATAAATTTTACAGATTGACAGGAAGAACCTATGAACAGAGCAAGGTTAAGCTCTCTTGGGAGAGAAGAAGTTTACAGATTTTCTATGATAGTATTCAAGATTAGAGAAGCCTCAAGTTGGCGATGGCCCTATAAAAGTATTTGGCTATCAGAAGCTCAACTAGAATAGTAGTCTATATTTTATTACTGCCCATTGTAATCTATTATCAACAAGTAGAACAACGCAAATACAAGAAACATGTGCAGTTGAACAAGGGAGCAGAAGTTAGCTATTATCCAGAAAAAGGAAGAAAGTTTCAAACATTATACAATTAGTGCTCAATAGACTTACTACCAGCTCCCAATTTTAACAATTGGAGCTCACTACAGGGGGTAGTTAAGTTTAGCAAACTCATCTAAAAAGATCGTATCAAACATGTCTTATAATAACAAACTATTCAAGCTTTTTCTAAACTAGAGACTGTCAACAAGAATGCGCTCAACTCAGCGTCATAGGTCAACTTCACTGCATTAGAAGAATAGGTGACTAAGTTTAAGGAAGAGTTCAAACAAGTGGGAAAAATTAACAATGAATCTATGGAAAAGTCAACTCCTATGAGCAAAAGGAGGGTAAACTAATCAAAGATGTATTGTTTCAGATGGCTGAGCGTGAAGAAGATCAGGAACTCCTACGCCAGTTTAGTGAAGAAATAGCGTGATAACTAAAGAATATAGAACTGGAGAATTATAAATGCAATTGTTCACAAATGGAGATGTGAATTACTGAAAGTATCTACAATTTAGTGGATCGTGATCAGCTGGCTGATTTATCTAAACTGCAGCAAGAAGATGTGCTCTGACTATTTGAGAGACTAGGAGGTATTTGCCCAAGATGACCATGACTTGGGATGTACAAATAATGTGATCCACAAGGGTGACACTAGGGGATATATTCTAATAAGGATGAGACCTCTCAAAAAGTCTAAAGCTGCAGAAGCTGTGGCGGCAAAGAAATCAGCAAGCTAGTTGAGCATGGGAACCTCATTCCATAATCAAGTCCTTGGGAGGGTCCAATCTTCATATTTAAAAAGAAGGACAGATCAAGATGAGTGGTGTTATTTATTTACAATTAAAAAAATCACTAAGAAGGATTCTTATACACTGTAAGGGTCAATGAAGTACTAATCACATAAAGAACGCCAAATACTTTTCAGCAAATTACTTGATTCTGGGATATTTCGTGATTGATTTGCCAAAGGAGGACCAATAAAAATGTGCAATCATTAACAAATATAGTACTTTATTGCTGACCTTATTCCTCAGAATTGTGCAACGCGCCAGACAAATTCCAGAGAGCAATGTACTTTATCCTCAGCGTTTTAAAGCTATCCTGCGTCATAGTATACCTGGATGATCTAAATTTATTCAACAGGATTTCACAGAAATTTTGGAGAACTTAGAAGAAGTGTTTAAGCGCCTAGTGATGGCAAACTTAGAAATCAAACTGAAGTATGTTATTTTTAGGAAAAAGAAAAACTTTTCTTTCCACTCGACATCAATTTTGAGCAATTTTAAAAACAAGTCGATTTTCCACCACCGTCTCACCACACCAATTTCTAAATTTATGTCCTCAGATCCATCGTCTGCTGCCCCAGTGTGGGGCAGCGGTTGCTCCACACAATAGCATTTACCGCCCAGTAGGCAAACACATGTGGACTGGCTTATCCAGGCCGCCTAATGCAACTGGCCAATTTGTCCCTCCAAGGGACTCATTAATCCATCTAGCGTGAGTCCACCTGACCTGCCCCATCCCATAGCCCTACCCCAATTCAATATTCACTTTTTTCTCTGCATCAGTAAGGATATCTATTCCCATATGCCAACAAAGTGATAATTGAGCTGGCAATGGCCACCTTTGCACCAGCTGGGTTTATTGAGATCCGCCCTTACAAGCGTTATATTGATATAGGCTTTCCCACAAAGAGGACGCGACCGCTGCAGCAGCTACTCCCTTATTATATAATTACACACCCATTACCACCACTTGTACACGCCTCCCCAATGATACCACATTTGTGGTGACCTTTGCCAACCTTCCCTCGCACCTTTCACCTCAAACACTCTATGAAGAATTGATGACAGGGCTGTCCAAATATGGCAAAAAACCCTATCCTTTACTTCCTTGTCCCAATCAGTGCTGAGCGACTCGTGGCACCTCAGGCAATGGCCACCATTACCTCCCACCAGCCAATCATAGCCCAGCACATCCCACCGCATGCCTACATTCCATATGCACTAGATCACTTCTTTTGGGCTCTCATTAACTATGGCCACACAGTTTACCCCTTCTGCCATAAATTGGATCATTTCAAAAAAGCCTATTGATACGGTTCAAAAAATGTGGAAACCTCAAAACCTACCCATGAGGGCACACTAACAGTGTTTGAGTGGGGATTTTGGCTGCCCCAACCCTCCAGATGAACGCTCAAAAAAATCAGCAAAATCTTGCAACCAAAGCCCAAGCCAGCTAATTTTCTCACAATCTACCCTTTCAGGAGCAGCTTTGGAATCAAAATCAATCCAAACGATTCCCTGCCCCAAAAATTACCCAACCACAACCACTTCTCTCTGACTCAATCCCGCTCAAGCAAAATACCTGGGACCTATTGGATGAAGTAATTTGATCTCTTTAAATTTTCATACTTCCAGACTTTCCAATTAATGTAGAACCTTATCTGCTTTCAGACTTCGATGCCTTATTCCCACCCAAGAATTATGTCCTCAAACCCACCGTTACCCCTTTCTTGAGCGACCATAAGCTTGCTGTGGCCATGGTGGCCTCGCCCAAAAGTTGCCATCTCCGCAATGCAGTGGCACTCTCTGTCGCAGAGTTTAAGGTTGGGCTACACGGCACACAATTCCCTTCCAATTTCCCTGAGGTTGCAGAAGAGGAAATCAAACGAATAATTGAAACTACCACCTCCACTGTCAAGCAGGTTGCTGCACTAGCAGATTTTTCCCCCACAACGCATATCACCAGAGCCAATATCTCGATATTTGCACAGCTTCCTAATGCATGCATACAAGCCAAACACCATGTTGACAAACTCATGGAGGCTATGCTTGAGGCCCAAATAGTCAGAAATGATTTTAACAAATATCTATTCCACATTGACCTTCATCCTGCGGATGCCCCAACCACCTTGCTCTCAGCATTGATCCGTCTCTTCAATGGTGAGCCCAATGATGATCTGCCTGATACCCCCTCCCCCTCTGCCATGATGGGATAAGCGACTAACCATTGTTCCAACTGGTAGGTTATTTTCTTTCTTTACCTGTCGTGCTGTTGGTTTAGGGCGATTGGTTCATGTTTTCAAAACTCTTGTTTTGTTTTGTTTTGGCAATGTCCATCCCCTGGTTGGCTTACCTCAAATAAATTTAATTTTCAGGAAAAGTTTGAGTACTTAGGGCTTGTATTTCCTCCAGCGGGCTGCAACTTCAGTAGCAGAAGATTACAGCAACCAATTGATGTAAATCCAAAAAGGTTATTCAGGATATTCAGGTATTTCTTTAGATTATCAGCTACTGTTACTAATTTATAAAAACATTTGCAAAAAATCGCAGAACTTTTATTCTACTTATTAAAAGATCTAAAAAGGATTTATGTGAACTTTTTATTTTTGCTCGACACAATTTTGAGAAGTTTTTTGAAAAACAAGTAAATTTTCCACTAACGCCTCACCACACCAATTTCCAAATTTATGTCCTCAGATCCAACACCTGTTGCCCCAGTAGAGGGCAGCGGTTCTCCACCCATTAGCATTTACCACCCAGAAGTCAAATGCATGCAGACTGGCTCATACAGTCCATCAAATACATCCAGCCGCTATGTACCTCCAAGTGAACTAGAACTGCACCTCGCACAAGTCCACCTAACCTGCCCCACCTCCTAGCCCTATCTCGATACAATATTCACTTTTGCCTCCGCGTCAAGTATGGATGTCTCTTCCCATATGCTGAAAAAGCGATAATTGAGCTGGCAATGGCCACCTTTGCACCAGCAAGGTTTATTGACTTCCACACTTACAAGTGCTAATTTAATATAGGATTCCCCACTGAATAGGATGCAGCCACTACAGCAGCTACACCCTTAATATACATAAACACCCCCACTACCACCCAAACACTTCTCCCAGATGATACCACACTCATGGTGACTTTATGAACCTCCCCTAACACCTTCCCCCTCAAACACTTTATGTTGAGTTGATGTCAGGGCGGTCCACTTATGGCAAAAACCCTATCCACCAATTCATTGTCCCAAATGTGCTGAACGTCTCACAGCACCTCGGGCAATGGCCACAATTAAACCCCACCAGCTGAACATGACCCAGCACATCCCACCGCATGCCTATATCCCATCCACACCTGACCATTACTTTTGGTCCCACACCAATAGTGGTCACACAATTTTCCCCCTCTACTATGAATTAGACTATATTAAAAGTATGTCAATATAATTTAAACTCTATAAACACAGCCAACTCCACCCATCTGGCCAAACCAACAGCGTTCAAGTGGGGATTCTGGCTGCACCTACCCCACAGGCCATTCACTTGAATCAGAAGAAAAACCTAGCATCTTAAACCCAAGATGGACAATTAACACTCATTCCAACCAATTGGGAGCAGGTTTGGACCCATGTATAACCAAAAATCTCCCACCCCAAAACTTACTTCAACCAAAGTCATTTACCACCATATCTTCCCAAATCAACCAAAATACCTGGAACTTATTGGATGAGGTGACCAAATAAGGAGAAATTGTCACTACACCAAGTTACCAAATGATTTAATACATTACCTGAATTCAGACTCTGATGCCCCAGCCCCAACCAACCACTATGTCCCCAACCCAAGTCCACCCTTTTCCAAATTATTTACCAGCTTTCCAAGGTTGAAATGGCCTCACCCAATAATCCCCGTTTTTGAAAATTTTGTGAAAATTCTATCACGCAATTTAAAAAAGGGATGCACTCCCTTGTATCCTTTGATTTTCCTCCTACTGAAAAAGACGAATTCCAAAGCCTCTATAAAACTGCCACCACCGCTGTCAAGCATGTCTATGAACAGGCAGATTTTTCCTCATCCACAAGCACCACAAGAGCCAATATCCTGAAATTAGAACAACTTCCCAACCCCCACATATAAGATGAACACCATGTTGCCAAACTCATAGAGTATTTGATCCAAGACCAAATTGTCAATCTCAACAACTATCTACTCCACCTTGACCCTCATCCTGAGGATGCCCTAACCCCCTTGCTCTCAGCATTGATCCGCCTCTACGTTGCTGAACCTGATGATGATCCACCTGATCCCCCCCTCCCCCTCCACCATGGTGGGATTAGCGGCTCTTCACTGTGCCACCTGGTATGTTTTTTCTTGTTTCTTTTTATGTCTTGCTTGATAAGGGCGGTAAATTCATAATTTTTGGTTTAGTTTTAAATTTCAGTTTTGATATTGTCCATTGTCCAGGCGGTTTGCCTCAGTTAAATAAAATAAAAAAGGATTCATGTGGAACAAAGAAGCTCAAGAGTCTTTTATATAGTTAAACTGATACTTAATGACCAGTCCTTCCTTAGAGTACCCAAATTTGATTAGGAATTCAGCATCTAAACTGATGCATTGTAAATGGTGATCTGTGCCATTTTGGGTCTTTTAGATGATGATGGTGAAGAACATCCAGTGGCCTATGTGAGTCAAACACTAATGCTAGTGGAGAGGAGCTATACCATATTGAAGCATGAATACCTCGTAGTGATCTATGCATGCAAGAGAATCCAAGTGTATATCCATTTAATGCACTTTAAAGTGGTGATAGATCACTCAACTTTACGCTGGCTCCATAACCTGAAGAAACAAGAGGGGTAACTGGTCCGATGGGCTCTAAATTAACAGGCCTACGATTAAGAGATACTAAATCATGCTGAAGCAGCACATCAAAACGCTGACAGATTATCAGTATTGCCTGATGTCCAAGATGTCTATCATCAAATGGACGATTTATCTCAAAGGATGATCAAAGGCAATATTGAGGACAAACCCCAAGAAATTCGAGGTTTGCTAAGTAAAATGATGAAAAACGTTAATATTGAAAATGGACATTTAATTAAATGATTAATGAAAACTGTTTTTATTTCTAAAGCGGTCAGAATGAGTGGAAAGGATCTGAGCCACACAAAGTCGTCAGTCATGGTGGCCTAAGAAAACCATGGACTTTATATGCCAGTACTACTACTGGGAGTCCATCAACTACGATGTCATAGATTATCTGGCTTGTTGTCTGGAATGCTAACTCAACAAGCTTTATATAAGAATATAACAGGAACAGGCTAGTATTCCCTAAATTCGCATGAAACACTGCATCAATAGACGTGATGTGATTCCTTTTATCTGTACAGGAGGCGCAAATCTATCATAGTGCAATAAACCATCTAACTAGACATATGAAACTAAAGCTTGATCAAACTTGATGCTGTGAGCGCAGCAAAGTTCATTTTGGATGAAATGTTATACCGGAATAGATGCCTTAAGCTATCTTGAGTGACAATGGAACTAAACTTACCTCCTGTGTAATTCTAGGGCTTAATGAATTGATGGGGATCAGAGGAGTATTTTCCATTCCATATAGGCCAAAAACAAATGGGATGGTGGAACGATTAAATGGAATGCTAGGTGCGACATTAAGAAAATAGGTCATGGGGTAAACTCTGCTTGAGGAATTTTATCTAAGTATGATTACTTTTGCTTACAACAAAAAGTCATCATGCAGCTAAAATAGAAACACCGTTAAAATTACTCTATAGATGAAGGGCAGCATTACTGCCAATTTTGTATTATGTAATAAAGCCAGTGGCATGGATGAGTATTAATCAATAACTGAACCAACTGGTCAGTATAATGATCCAACTGCAATTGCAGGAATTTGATACTACCTAATGAAAAGTTTAAAGTAAAGTTGACAGATGACAAGGACTTACTAGCAATACAAGTGTACCATGTGGGGGATAGGTAGCCCATTGCAATTACCTATGCTTTTGGATGAAGAAATGAGCTGGATTCTTTGTGATATATCTGTTTAAAGTGGTAACCAAGTCAGTGACTGATGCCTAATTAGTAAAAACATTGTGGATGGGCATGTAGTGAACTGAGTCCATACAAGATATCTTAACTACTGGATTTAGGGTAGGAATGAGTGCAATGTTCCTAAAGAAGCACTGAACCTAGAAAAAAATGTCTTGCCTGGTGTTGGGTAAGTACTAGTTGGGGACTACTGAACCATAATAGATGGATAAGTCTTATAAATAGACCTCTGAACAGCAATAACTGGTTGAGAAAAAAAGGAACCACTGAACAGAGTAGGGGAAAAGAAAAGATGGACCTCTGAATTTAGTTATAGTTAAGTCCCATTGCAAAAAAGAGTAAAAAATACCAAAAGACAAAATACAAAAAAAGTAGTATAGGATAAAAATAAATAAAGTATATAAAAAGATAAAAAGGAAATTATATAAAGTAATTATTTTTATTTATTATTGTCAAAAAGTATCTGAAGATGGGCGTTTATGTTATTGGTAGGACCAACTAGGTTTGAAACTGGGCCCGCCACATGTAGTCACATGGCGCTAAAAGAAGCAAACATATCAGTAGATTCAGGATAAGTTGAAATTGGATTTTCTGGGATTATTTTCTAAAGAATGAAGCCCAGCTTGGGTTGATACAAGATACGTGGAATTAGAGATGCTTCCTGATAAGATTCTTTAAGAAACGAGGTGTTGTATAACCCCAACCTGTAGAAAACATTATTCCAGACCTTTTGTCATCAAAAACACCAGAAGTAGGCTGGCATGGCATGTAGACATGGGTACTGCACTCTGAGGAGATGGCAGTGAGGAGCACAGAACAGAAATGCGCTAAGAAGAAAAATACCAAGAGATGCATTAAAAGGAATGGATATGGACCAAGGAAATTTTAAACTTAAATCATGCTTATGGATTTAGTCAGAATCAAAGCAGTGTATGCCCCCAGAAAATCTTCATTGCTATAATTTTGGTTTAGTGAAGCGATTTGGAATTTTTGCCCACCTAACCCAGCTTTGTCATCTATGTTCATCTGCTTGTCATAGGGGATCCATCACGCTAGTGGATAAGAGAGTATTATCTGTAATTTTACTATTGTCCAGAGAAATATTATGAGCAATTTTTTATATGCTGGCTTACAATCCTCAGGATTGATGAAGTTTAGTTGGGGATGATCCCCAACAATAAATAAGTTATAAATTGTCTATTTTACTATTTTTGACTTAAACAACTTGTAGGAACCAATTGGGCTAAGTTGCTGAGTGACTTAGTGGTTTAAAATTCTGGCGATTAATGCCACCTGTGGTACAGAAATTTTCGGGTTAACCTTTTCTGGACTGAACCTTCTGGTTATGGATAAGAGTCCCATTATCTAAGAAGGTAGTTACCAAATAGGGGTAATTTGATGGGAACTGAGCAAAGGCGTTAGACACTTTTCTGTTCTAACTCAGAAGAGGTCACATTTAAGTAGAGAATAGAACCAAATCAATCTAATGAGGAAGATCATCAATTTGCGCAACCCTGGAGGTTTAATTCATTAGTGACAGCCACCATTCTCAATTGAGGTGAAAACCAAAGTGTTGGGCGCTGAGTTTTCGTATAACTTCACTATTCTAAGATCGTAATAAAGCATATATATAGATTAAAAGTTCTTAAAAGCAGATACTTTTTATTTTAGACTGTTTGCTCTTTAGATTTGGAAGAAAAAGAAGATCCGTTGTCTATTTTATCAATCTCCACAGAATCTGCGTGATGAGAAGGAAAAGAAACACTGAACCTATCCTAGGTTAAGTTCTACAGAATTGAAAGGAAGAACCTCTAATTGAGCAAAGTTAATTTATATCAAATAGGGAAGAAGTCCCTTCAGATTTTCCAGATTACCATTTTATATTAGAAAACCACAAGTTTGGCGTTGGCCCATATAACTATCTTGGCTATCAGAAGCTCAACTAAAGTAGCAGTCTTCATAATATTAATGTCCATTGTAATCTATTATTGACTAGACGAACAACGCACATACAATGAACCTGTGCAGTTGAGCTAGGGAGCAGAAGCGAGCTATTATTCAGAAAAAGTACACGAATTACAAACATTTAAAAAATGGTGCACAATAGAGTCACTTTCAGAACAAAGTTTTAACAAAAGGCTTTGACAAACTCAATTTTATACCTTCTGAGGGTAGTATTTTTATTAACAGTTCATTATTGATGCTAACAATGCTGGTAACGCGTCTTCTGTTCTATTTAATGACCAGAAGATTGACATGTTATAGTTTGTGTTAACTTAATCTACAAAGCAATTATAATTAATGCAATAAAAACCATATTTGTAGTTTGGCTAGTCGCAAGCTTCTTAAGAATTAGTTCATGTATTCCATTGACTCATTTCATGGTTCAGTATCTTAAGAGTTTGTGATGTGTGGTGAACTTTCTGTTTGATTTCAACTAGATCCATTGGATATCTCACACCATCTGATATAAGAAAAGTTCCATCATCAGAGAGAAATACTTATGGACATCAATGTTAAGTGATAACCTGGTGATACAAAAATTCATAGTGACTCTTGATTTAAACACTGTCGTTTTTTAATATGGAAGCAGATTAAACTCCCCATTATGGAATTAAGTCCAACAAAGCCTGCAATAAATCAACTTTGACTCCCAAAGCTTTTATTAAAAGTAATGAGGAGAGAATTAATCCAGATTTCATCATGGGAATTCAATTTCCTAAGCCACTCAACAAACACAAAGATAGTAGGCACCTTGATCTCCATCAACTAGATTTGTAATCTCTATAATTTATGGGGTCCTGAAGCTATTGATAACAGAGAACAGCATAAGCCATTGTTTAAACTTCAATATGAAATAACCAAGAAGATTATTATCATTTGAAGCCTTTTTAAATTTATTGCACTAGAGTACCTAAGCGCCTTATAATTATTAAGAGTTTCTAATTTCTAGAGTATACTATATCCTTGATCGTCTTTTGACTGGGTATCCTGGATACATTCTCCTGTAAGGGTAAGACAGTATATCATTAACCTGTACTGACATAATAGGTAGAAGCTAGAAACTTTTAAATCTAATATCTCCAAATTCTAGATTTGTGAATTTTGGCTTCATGGGTAACAAAAAGCCATATTTAATGATCACACAGGAATTTTCTGAGTTATTTATAAAAATTTAATAAAAAATATGGTTAATAGTTATAGTAAAAAAACTTACCCTCTAATTGGGCAACAAAAGTGTATAGAAGGATAAGTACTTTACAATACAAGGTGACTTTAAAGTAGACCAAGAGCTTTATAGTTTGTTAAATAAATAAGTACTTTTCCTATCTTCAATGAAGACAAGTATTATGTTTATTGCAAGGTTATAATCTTTCATCCAACAGATTTTAAGTGGAAAATTATTTTTGGTTTGTTTCAGTTGATTTACACTATGGCTGTACCCTCCACCATGAGGGACTTGTACGCTTTATCCCAAAAACTGTCAGAGCTTTTATTACCAGAATTAGATATTACCTCCTTCATTTCTCTTTCCCAAGATTCACCATTTTATGTAAATTTTAAAAATTCATTGCCACAGTGTGTGCGGCAGCTTGGTCATACTAAAGATTTTCACAATAATGTTATTAAGCTTTATGACGTTCCTATTCAAGTTTGTAGTAAACAGGAGCTTATATTTAATAACTGACATATAATAAATGAGGCTATAATTAGATACCTTTTAAGCATTGTAATTCTGGTCATATAATTGAAAAAGACTCTTAATGCTTATAAGGCATTTCTACTAACGTATAAAGTCAGGTACACAACCCTCCTCTTATTAAAAAGGCCGCCTCCAACAAATCACTTTCTTAATAATAGCAAATGGACGTATTATATATTTGCTTTTAAAAATACTATAGCATTCCCAAGAGTTTTTCTTTGAGAGAGAACTTTCTGGGTTTGAGGGAATCCTATAGGATAAAGGAAAAAGCCTTTACAGGCCTAGGGATCCAGGTAGGACTTGGTGATCATATGGGGCTGACGGTCCTGAAGATCCTTATAATTCACATTACTTGATCTCAACTCTAAAGATGTCAATGGAATCTAAAAAAGTTAAATACCATTCATATTACTCTTAGGAGAATAGTTAAAAAACATAGACAAGGGGTGCAAAGTTCATTTAGATGAAAACCTCTGCTAATCCCATTCTATAAACTTTATTCTAGCTGAAGAAATGGATAACTATGTCGCGTTATTTGAGGTAAACAATGACTTTATCACTTATATTTAGCAAACCTGTTAAAATGAAACTTGAGCTGACAGCTGAAAACATCAATTACAATGGCAGAATTTTGAAATATATGCCCTTACAGAACAATTAAGTCATAAGAACTCAATATATCCCTCAACTGATCCTAGGGAGAGCTCCAAGAAGATTAGAATAAATATGTACCAATTCAATCAGTAGGCCCCTCTTTAGTATTTCAATACAGAGCCTTTAAAACTGGTTTCTAATTCTTCCCTAAACACACTTTAACTCTCCCCAACTAGTTTTTTACCTAGCATTAGAGAATTTCTCCCTTGCCCTAAAAGTATCCTACTCTTTTTATTTTTCTATTTAATCTTGATGGAAGAAGCGAATGATCTCCAGAGAGTAAATATATTCACTCCTATCTCAGCAGCACTGCTAGAAATTCATGACTTCATTTTAGAGAATGCCAAACTTATGCAAAAACTGTACTGTTATGGTTCAGTATTTTAACAGTGATCAAGCCCTGTCAAACCAAAAACAAGCTTTCATACCCATAAGTTTAAACAAAGTAGAGTCCAAGCGAATTCTCTAGTTAGCCTATTCTTGCGCCTAACCTTTGGTTAACAGAAAAAAATATACATTATATGATGTCATAAATGAGGTGATCTCCACATTCAATTAATGACTTGAAGTCAAATTATACATAATTGAACTTAAGCTCTAATATAATTGATTCTATTAGATAAAAAACATAAAATGATATCAATGCCTCAAATACTAAGGTTCTTAATGGAACATTTTTCTACAAGTTGGCCCTGAGAACATGCTGTATATTACAAGAAAGATGTAAATCTTGATGTACCTATTGCAAGGCCTACGTCACAATAAAAAAAATTGTTGGAAGAGATGTTTGAGGAGTTAGAAAAAAGGCATTTAATGTATGTGATGAGGTCTTTATGATGACAAACCTGAAACACATCATGGCAGACTTATTCCTTTGTTACTGAGTCAGTCGCCATACCACTGCAAGAAAATTGATAAGTGAATGAAAATTCTTTTGATAATAAAGAATTTGATAGTTATTGCTCTTACTATAATAATTTTCCTAGGTTCTTAGCTGCCCTCTCAATTTAGGAGATCTATAACTTGTGTGGCTGTCAAGATAAAATGAACTTCTTGTTCTCTACAATGTTGACAACAGTTCCTGTTAAAATTCTGGTTTCTTCACTTATTGATAGTTCCAGGAGGTTAAATGCACAGGTTTGATGTATGAACAATTTACACTGTCTGATAATAGATGTAATCGATTGATAATAGTATAAATACTATTATCCATAATTGAAAAGATAACCAATTCTGGTCCAACGCCCAATTTGTATTTATCCTCGAAATACTCTTGACGTCTTCAGTAGGAATTTATACCCTTATCCGCCTAACTTGATCCACGCTCAGATCCTTAGTTTACAGTTTTTTCTATGGTCTTGCAGAGTCTTTTAGAGTCTTTAGCAATCTTATCTAAGTTCAGCTTCTCTTCTAAGGATCCTTAAACCTTACTCTTTATCCTACTAAAAAAGTTCACAATTAAAGCACACAAGCAATAATTTTTGAAGAGGAAGAGAACTAAAACCAATAATATATTATGCTATTTTCTCCTATTATTGTGAATCATCAGGGAATTTAGAGTGGGAATTTTACGCCCAACCCTTGGTTAGCGCCTCAGACATGAAATAGTAGCCATTGCCATTAAACTTCCCTTTGACTTCTCTCCAGCAATGGTCTTCTCCATCTGGTTAGGATTACTTCGTCAGACATCCTTAAGACCAAAAATGGAAAGAGTCAGAAAACGTGTCTTAACATTTTCCACTTGATCCCAGTGAATGAACCATATTTGGTGAGCGACTTGCCTAATTAATGTAACTTGTTATCCATTATGGCAGGTCACAGACAAACTTATTGATTCACTAGTTGCTGGCGGCATCACACGCCTTGTAACTTGCTCCTTAAATTCCTTATCATACATTGATGAAACCTGATTGATCCCAATTGGTACACATGATAGTTAAACATTGATCAACTATCAGATATCCCCATTCATTGGCAGCTTTTCCTGACAATATGTTAAGCTTTAACCTGGATTGATCCCTGATAGATCTGATCTTGGCAAATTACCTAAAATCCCGAACATTATTACTCAAAATTAGGGTCAACTGTTGTCCAATTTAGTTGCCATAGGGAATGATCCCCTAGCGACCCATGGTAATATAAATGGCTGGAAAGGTGGGCAAAAATCTTAACACATTCCCCTTCTTGCCTAGATTTCCAGTGAGAATAGGATTGGGACAGGAAAATACCACCTCATACACCAGATCAAATAATTCCTGATTTCTAGAAGAGCACAGTCAATCTGCACTGACGCTGCTCAGGACAGTCTTCAGTATGTGGTTCTCTTCCTTTTCCTCCTTGCTACCGCCCTTCAGAGCATGGTACCCATGACCCTCTATCATGCTGGGCTGATCAGTTTACTTATGACAATACTAGTCCCAGGTTACAGTTTTTCCTTAGTCTAGGCATATGACACATTGTCATATTCAGGAATCTTGGTCCAGCGTCCTCAAGATCCTGATCTTACTCCTTGTCCTCAACATGAGGCTACTGCTCTCAATGTTTATTTCACAGCACAAATAAGAATGCTCAATTATATTTGCTCTTATTATTTTCTCTCAATAACTTCTCTACTCATATCATTCTTAGTTCTTTAATGAAGAGCTTATCTCATTAATTTTGAGAATAATGTATCTGAAATAAGAGCTTAATTGATACTGAAATGCCTAATGTTGACTATTATAAAAGTCCAACATACCCCTCTTGTTCAGCTTATATGTCAAATTCAGAATCTTGATACCAGTAACTGCTCGACAGCATGTTTTGATAAAGATGCTTGACACTTCCAACTGATGAGTCGCTCTGCATGATGAAACCTCTCATAAGGTCCCCCTAGGACTCATACTCCCAGCAAGTATCCGTAGCCAGTTCTTCCATGGAATTACCAGACACAGTATCCAACCTCAACAAAACCATATAAGTGATCTTCATGTAAAACTTGCGGCCAATCATTCCTCTATTGTCAATTCACAAATTATAAATTGATACTTTCCTGGATTCCGCTCCTTTCACAGATACTCCTACAATTATTTTCAAACCTCCTGAAACAATGCCATTCACTCTTGATCTATAACTCCTTGCCAGATCAGACTTTGTTCCAGAGTTCCTTTTCTGACTCATCCAGTTTTAAAAACCAGCTGTTCAATCAATCAAACTAACCATTGGAAAACATGAACATTTTGAACCCCCCTATGCAAAATTGAGAACCCAAGTAACCAAGGCTCTGTCCATAGCTCTGAGACAAACCAATCTCAAAAATATTTTATATCAAGACGTTGCAGCTTATGCCCTACGTTTTTCTGGCCAAGTTCTTAAAAGTTGGCCATGAAGCTTCCAGCCTCTCTCAAATTCCATCGCACATTCTGCTTTCACATCCAAGAAGCTCGTAGTCATCATCTGCAGGATGCTGTCTGCACCCTTCATGACTATATCTTTTCTGGCGCATCCTATTGGTACCTTCCCCTGTAGGATTTGATTGGGGCATGATTTGGCAACCCCACCTAGTATCCCTTGCATGATGCCAGCTCATATGTCCAATGTTCTTGATGAAGCCCATCAGCAAGTGCTCAAGACCAATCTTCCAGCTCCGGTGCCATATCAGGATTACTCAGGGTTGTTGACCAACTGCCTTTTCTTATACTGTTGCTTCCCACCCTGATCTGGGGTATCACATTTAGCAAGTATCGAGATTTCCATCTCTTTTCCCCTAGTCGCATTCTTACAGTGATCAGTCTCTGCTCAAAGAACTTAGTTTTAGTAGGTCTAGCCCTTGCTATCATTCAAACTCACATAGAATTCGACTGTTTGTTCAAACCTACTGTGATACATCTCCCTCCCCCAAGAGGTGCCATAGGCAGAATCATCCATGAGACAAGGATAGCCAATAAAAAATATAAAAATTTTTTTAGTGTATTTTTGTTTATTTAACCCAAACAAGCCAACCAGGGGATGGACATTACCAATGCTCAAATGAGCTAAAGCCTAAAATTAAAGTAAATTAAAGTTAAAACAAGATGAACAGATCCATTTAAACTGATGCAGAATTCAAACAAACCACACCAACCAAGTCATAAGTGGAAACCGCTATACATCCAGGGCAGTGGGTGAAGGGGGAATGTGAGGCTCTTAGTCCTTATCTGTTGTGGACATGTAGCAGCACAAAGCTGATAGCAATGGTGTGGGTGCATTATTAAAATTGAGAGTGAGATAACAAATGGGTGCTTTCAACTCAATGTGTTCGATGAGGAGGGTGTAACTATAGTCTGCAAGTGCTTTTTCCGCCTTAAGACGTACTTTAGGTAGGGTGGCGATGGTTGCTAGGTTGTTGCGGGTAATGTGGGTCTTTGGACTGATTTTTGCGACCGCCGAAACTTTTTGAACTGTTGAATTTGCCGCCTAATATTATCAGAAATGGTCTTTTTTCTGTTTTGGAAGCATAGTACTAGGTAGGATAGGAAGTGGAGAGCCTGTATCCAGTACTGCAACTGATTTTGCAATGGCTTTACAAGTTGGGAGAAATTTGGGGGAGGACCAACTATTAAGCTAGTTGGTGGTCACTTTTGAATGGGGTGGCATCAGGGTGAGGCGCATAATGACTCTTTGATAATTGGGCCAAATAATCAGTATAGAGGTAAATTTTTTATAGGGGGCCCAGCCCATTTGAATTCAGGCATAAGCTCGCTTAATCAATCAACCTCAACCAAATAATTCCATGTATTTTAGTTGAATTTGATTAGTTGTTTGCATATGGGTTATCTGCTGCGTTTGGCTGGGAGGATAATTTTTAACTTACTTTAGTCCATTCTTGTTTCTGATTGGTGGGTTCAGGAGAAGAGGTTCGTTGAGTTATTTTTGATTTGTTGATTTAGTGGTTGCTGTGGCTACCACTTTGGGGGGAGGGGTAGGGTAATGCCCCATCTGAAAAATATTATTAGATCAGCTATGGGGTCATCGTGCACAGAGTTGGGTGTGGATGCCACAGCTCATGAGATGGAGAGGCAGCGATGTTTTGAATGGTCCAGTTCAAAACAGGTAGAACAAATGGTGCGCCAACCATCCACTTAAGCTTAAATAGGATGGTCTGGGGCAGAGGGATAATGGTGCAAGGGGGATTGAGAGGGCTATTTCTGTTGATACTGGACATATAGTCATGAAGGCGCGGGGGCCTGAAAGGCAAATGGCTCCATTGGGAACAACTAATTGTATCATGGGATCAGAACCATATTTTAGTAATCAAGTAATTATTTAATTCATTATAAATTTTGGGTGTTAGGTGGGTAGGGAGGCCTGCTAACTAAACCATAAGAGTGGTATAAGTGAGAACCAGATACAAGTATTAGGGAGGGGGTGCCCTGGAACACCAGGGGGATGGTAGCTGCCACTGAAGCAACAGCTTCACTTGAGAAACCAAGATAAAAATACCCCTTGAAGGTGTGGAAGTTAATTGAGCCTGCAGGCTGCATAACAGCCTGGGATACTTTGATAATTGATTTATCTTAATAGGGGAACAATTTGCTATATTCAACTTGGAGGCCAAATCCATGTTGCTTCTGGTAAGCAAAAGGGCAGTTTAGCAACGCCTGGGTTCAGGTGAGATGAAAGGCTAAATCCTTAGGCAGGATATAACATGCTGAAGAATTTGGAGGGCTAGTCAATCCTGCCAGAACATGTTTTGGCAATAGCTAAAAACATTAAGAGGTGGAGCACCACTGTCCCACATGGGGACAGCGGGCGTCAAACGCATTGACATAGGTAACTTGAATAGGGTGACGATAGTAGAGCTGTTTTTACTAAATTCAAACTACAATTTAACTATAGGTGAGAAAATCATGAGAGAAAAACGTGTTTAATTTTTCTATACTTCTAAATGTGGTTTCTTCCGACTATATTTTTATCAATATTTTATTTTAATGTATATATGTCATGACCTTCACTTAGTTCAGCGGTCCAATTTTATTTATTACCTCAAACTGGTTCTAAGGTAAATATGACCTACCAGTTTTCTATGTTTCTGAGATTGTATTTTTTTAAGACTTAACCATCTATTTTGGTTCAGCAGTCACTTTTTAAATTTATATTTTAAATTTATTGCGGGGAAGGCCGACCATGGGACGTACACTTCTGAATATGACTCAGACGAGACAAAACTCAGTACCAGGTGAGGCACCCCAGAGAAGCGAAGCTATCTCTTGTTGCCAGCGGGAACGCCACTTATGGGAAGGGGAGGGAACGTGTGTAGGGGGCGTAGCCACTATTGAGCACGTGTGGAGGAAGGGGTCTGATTTGATGAACCAGACTGGGAACCAGGAGGAGACCAGCTGCCGGCGACGTGGTGGGAGATATCCAAACATCCACGCTTGAAAGTGATCCACCAAATGAGACCGGAATCTGTGGACAGCTTCAGGGAGGGTGGGGATGGATCTGGCGATGGCATCCAAGACAATCGTGTGGATAGTCCACATGGCGATTGCAACCACCAGAGCATGAAGGGAGGGTGGGAGGGGGAGGCCATTGATGAAGCAAACATATCTCTTAACAGACTGAAGGGATGCGTTTGATCCTGGCCTAGCAGACGTTGGACTTCGCGCCATATCACTTTAGAGGTGGGGCACTTCTTCAGGCGGTGGAACAGCGTTCCATACTAGCCACACACGACACAGGATGAGTGTAAAGCGTTAGAGCGCACAGCTGTACGATACACCCGCCTCAGGCAGCGCCACACATGGGAGCGGACTTGAGGCTGCAACAGAGGATGGTGTGCGTATTTCCAGATAGTCTTTTGGGTCTCAGTGGAGTAAGGGATGTCCATCATGTCCAGGTAGTCCACCCTGGATAGGACTTGGGGTCGAATGGGGATCACGCAATCATGGATGGGTAGCCCCTGTACCTTTTGTGTGAACTGAGGAGAGGGGCGGCCTCTTCAGGTTGTATGTCCACTAATACGAATTCTCCACTCTGTGCTTCGCATGGAGAGTAGGATTCGTTTGTAGTGGGCTTTGGTCCCGTGAGGACCTGTGGCTGATGTGTGTGATGCGAGGTATTTCATCAGGGAGTGGAGGTTTGATGGATTGTTGAGGCCCAAGGCTCGGGAGAAGTTGGAGCGGGCCGCGCGGGACCAGTGTTGGGATGGGAGTGTAGGAGCAGTGACGGCTGCAATCCAGGTGCGTAGGATCTTGGCGGCATGGGCTTTGAAGTCAAGTAGGCCCATGCCACCATGATGATGAGGGCCAAACATGACCTCTAGCCGTACTGGTGGAGGGCGGCCTGACCAAAGCCAACCTTGTAGCAAAGCATACAGGGATTTGAAGAAGCTTGGGGAGAAGGGGATGGCGTGGGCTCCAAACCAGACTTTGGATAGGAGCATAGAGTTGGCAAGAACAACCCTGCCAGTGAGGGTAGTAGGGTGGGCTCTGAGAGAGGCGATTCGCTTCGTCACGTTGTCCAGTATATGGCCCTCCATTACTGCTGACGCGTATCCTCCTGCCTCCAACCACACGCCCAGATGGCGTACCGGTCCTATGGTAGGTCGCGGCACAAAGGGGAGCACCAGTGGAGCGGGGTGTTTTGAGTTAGTAAGGCGTGGACTTGGGCGAGCAGCTGGGCTGGGTTGGGAACTACTTGCTGGGCCCCAGCAGTTCTGAAACCGACCAAGGAGGATGATTTCGGTTTTGGAGGCGTTCAGTGCCGCGTTGCTTACCCGGGAATATTCCTGGATGAGGGCTTCAAGCGCGCGTGCATCTTTATTATTAGACATCCCACCACGCAATCATCTTCAAATGCCATCATCTTGACTGGGGTTTGGCCTGGCACATGGACCCCAGTGAGTTGGGCATTCACATTTCGCAGTAGTGGGTCAAGGCTGAAGTTGTATAAGATTGGGCTCAGGGGTTCCCCTTGTCGCAGGCCCCTTTGAGGATGGACTACTTCCATTAGGAAACCTGGGCCGCGCACAGCTATTGTTGCAGATTCCGTGAGCAGCATCACCCAGTTAATGAAGCGGGGAGGTAGGCGGAATTGTTGGAGGCAGGCCCTAAGGTATTCCCAGTTTACTCTATCATAGGCCTTTTGTTGGTCCAAGAATACAAGTGCCCCAGAGGCTGTGGACTGACACACATTAGCCACAGAGTGCACGTTATCCCAAATCGACCTTCTGGGGATGAAACCAAATTGTTCTGGAGAGATGGTGGCAGATGCTACAGTCCCTAAACGGTAATTATAATTTTTGGTAAAATTTTGGTTTCTGTGTTTGTTAGAGAAATGGGGCGACAGTTGGCTAAGTCAAGCTTATCCCTTTTCTTGAAGAGTGTGACAGTAAAGGCCTCATGTCCTCCTGGTAGGAGGCGCGTTTCCAACAGGCTTTGGTTGAGTGAGGCTAGCAGCAATGGGGATATATATTTGAAATATTTTTTTGTAGAACTCATAAGGAATGCCATCTGGGCCTGGGCATTTTTAATTTGGCGCACTGCAAATGGCTGTCCATAATTTGTTCAGAGTAATTAAATTATTATTTCCGGGTATCAGAAAATGGTGCAGATATGAGCTCAGTTGAGAAATTCCGCCACTTTGGCCAGCTGAATTGGTTCAGCTCGGTATAACTCAGAGTAATATTTTTGCGTTTTGATTGCCACTTCAGCCGGTGTGTCCACAATGGAATTATCTGATCTTAACACCTGTGTGCAGGCCACGCTCTGGCATGGTGCAAAATTTTTTTAAAGAAGTATGCAGTGCACTTGTCACCTTTAGTGATGCGTGTGGCCCTGTATTGGACACAAACCCAATGTTTATGTTGCCTTTTGAGTGCATTGAGGTGGGCGGCTGCCTCTGCCCACTTCCGGCCCCATGCAGGGCTGTATCCTGTGGCTGGAATGTTGGACTCCAAGTGGGCCAATTCCACCAGAGCGCGCGAGATAACTGCTGATGTGGCTCATGAGCGTCTTGAGGAGAGATAGCGAGAGTGGCGGATGGTGTCCTCTTTGAAAGTTGCCCATGTGGAAATGGGATCCATGCAAAACGGTGCAACAAGCGATTTTGCCAAAGTTGCCTCTTCCACCCACATGGAAAATCCTGGCAACGCGAGCTTGGGGGGCGGATTTTGCACCAATGTGGGGCCTTTGCAACTGTGACGGGTAAGTGGTAGGTTATCAAGATCTCTTGGTGGTTAGAAAATTCCATTTTCATTGTTTTGAAGTGGGTTCATGTGGGGTTGGAATTTCACTTGCATTAGAATAAGGTTGATGCGGGTCATGGACCTTAATTGGCCATTGTGGTGTGGGGACGTGTCATGTTTTTGAGCAGTGGGGCATACATGGCAGTGCATCTATTAACCCAAGGGTGGCCTTTAGAACGTGTAGTTCTACGTGGCCCTGTGGGGTGTGGGGTGAGGGAGGCCACCAGTCCGTTGGTGAGGTTAGCCAACAGTTCATGTTGCCATCTAGGAAAGAATCAGGGGGTAGCAGGAGGGATTTGACTGATAAGAAACATTCCTGACGCTTGTGTGCACCGTTTGGGGCATAGATGTTGACAATTGCATGTGCAACGTTGGCCCACGAGAAGGTGATGACAAGCACTCGGCCATTTAGGAATGTTTCTGAGGATGTGAATTTGAAAAATTATTTTTCTGAATTAGCACCCCACAGTGCTTTGACCAAAAGGATAGGGATGGGAGGAGCATTTTTTTCCAAGCTTCCTCGGAACCTTGTGGACAGTGGGACTCCTGGATGGCCAGGATATCCACGGGTAAATTGTGTTGTATAAAACTCAGTTTCCTAGCCCGGGATGGCGAGGTCTTAAGTCCAGCGATATCCAACGTCCCCTAAAGTGAAGGTTTCCCCTTCGCACCTTAGGTGCGAGGGGGTGGGCACCTGGGCCCACCAGCCTCTTCAAGGTCCCCACGGGCTTTCACAGCAGCGAGGGTGTTAGCAGCAACGCTATTAGAGTTTTTGTTGATTTTTGCGGAAAGAGTCGCGTTGGCTTTGGCCTTCACTTTTTGTTTTCCCAACGTCGGACGAATTTTTTGTGGTGTGGATGAGTTTGGTGCACCATCGAGAGGGTCAAAAAAAATTTTTAAGTTGGGATAGGTCCCAAGTTGGTTTTGACCAGAGCTTGGGTGCAGCGATTGGGTGAGATTGAATCTCCCATTGGATCCTCAGATTGAGTGGCCCGCTCAGCATGGGCTTCCCCATCTGATTGGATGATGGATTCCCAAGTTGCTTCTGCTGCGAAGGTCTCCATGTCCTCCTGGCATTGTGAGTGTGGGATGGCAGTGGTGGCCTTGGCCGCTTCCTTGTCCGTGGTCCTATGGGCCTGCTTGGCCTTCTTCTGCTCCTGCGGGAAGATGGGCTTTACTAATAGGAAGCAGCCTTGTGCTCCCCATGGGAAAGCCTCCTTGGTCCTTGCGGTTGGTTTGTAGTGCGCCTCTCCGCTGGCCATGGCCGCCGAGGGGTGCTCTTGGAATGTGACACCCTCCTTGATGGGGCATGTGTGCGCCTTATGGCTGAACGCGTCACAGTGGGTGCAAATGGGGGGCGCGCTGTCCACAGTTACCCGGAATGGGTGGGTGGTATGCCCTGCGATATCAATAAAAGTGGAGTGCAGGATCTGGATTAGGTCCTTCACGATCTCCTCAGTTAGGGTCAGAACTGTGATGGCTTTGCTGGTGCACAGGTGTGGCATCAGCGTGAAGCATTGCGTTTTGAAAGATTGTATTTCGCCATATATGGTGAGACCATCTTTCAGGTGTTGTTCCAAAATGTCATGTTTTACCGTAGTAGGCAAAAAGTCAAACGTGAGGAAAATTTGGTTTGATTTTGTCCATCTGGTGCATTTAGTTTCGACGACCCATTGCCCTTTGGGGAGGTCGACCACTATGCGCACCTCTGCAGCCTTGTCTGCTGCTATTTTGCTTTCAAAACCTAGGTCCAGCCAACCGTGTGACATGGAGTGAGGTGCAACGTACACCGCGGTCAGGAAAATTTTGTGTAAATCTTCACAAAATTTTTCCCATAAGGCCGTTTTTTGATGTCCAGATACACACAGACTCCGAATTCCACCGATGAAAGTGGCTGGAAGTCTGGCGTGTTGATGTACTGGTTGCATCATGTTTGCCATGCGAGTATCTCTGGGGAAATTGTGACCGCCAGTTTTTTGAGATTTTTGTCTATTCCGCTGGATTCTCCAGGGCGTTTTCGAACGTTGGAGGCCGCAGGCCTTCCACCTGCTCCTCTTACCTTGCTTTCCCAACTGCTCCCTGACATGGGCGCAGAATAATCTCCTCTGTGAGATTATCAAACTAGATTCAGTCTTGAATTGAATAGGTTGCAAAAGTGATTGCAATGAGAAAGAAAAGTCTGTGAGCACCAATTTTTAAAACCTGGTTTCTTCACCAATTGATAGTTCCCAGGAGGTTAACTACACAAGTTTGATGAATGCACTATTTGCGTTGTCTGATAATAGATTATATTCTATTGATATTAGTATGAAGACTATTATCTATAGTTTTATAGATAAACAATTCTTGTCCAACGCTTGACTTGCATTTCTCCTCAAATTACTCTTGATGTCTTCAGTAGGTTTTTATATCATTATCCGCCTACTTGATCCACGCTCAGCCCAAGTTTATGGCGTTTTCTCTGTTCTTGCAGAGTCTCACAGAGTCTACATCATTTCCCATCTAAGTCCAGCTTCTCTTCTAAGGATCCTTAAACCTTAATTTTTATCCTACTATAAAAGTTCACAATTAAAGCACACAAGCAATAATTTTTGAAGATGAAGAGAGCTAAAACCAATAATAAATTATGCTAATTTCTCCTATTATTGTGAATCATCAGGGAATTTAGAGTGGGAATTTTACGCCCAACCCTTGGTTAGCGCCTCAGCCATGAAATAGTAGCTATTGCCATTAAACTTCCCTTTGACTTCTCTCCAGCAATGGTCTTCTCCATCTGGTTAGGATTACTTCGTCAGACATCCTTAAGACCAAAATGGAAAGAGTCAGAAAACGTTTCTTAACATTTTCCACTTGATCCCAGTGAAAAAACCATATTTGGCGAGCAACCTGCTTAGGTTATGTGACTTATTACCCATTATGGCAGGTCTCAGATCAACTGATTGATTTGCTAATTGAATGTGGCATCACTTGCTTTGCAACCTTCTCCTTAAATTCCTTATCATACATTGATGAAACCTGACCAATCCCAATTGGTACACCTGATAGTTAATTATTGATCAACTATGAGATGCCCTAATTTTTCAGCAACTCTGCTCAATGAGATCTTAAGCATTCACTCAGATTGGTCTCAACGGATCCAAATTCTGGCGAATTACCTAAAATCTTTCAAACACTATTAGCCCAAAATTGTGGTCAACTGATATCCAATTTACTCGCCATAGGGAATGATCCTCTTGTGGCCCATGGTAAACTAGACAACTGTAAAGGTGGGCAAGAATCCCAACAGTTCCCAAGTCAATGTATTTCTTAAATTCTATTAACTACATCAAGATTAATTCATATCTACCCCATAATATGAAATATGGAACCTCTAGACCTCAGTGC
Organism: Massospora cicadina; assembly: GCA_022478985.1. Taxonomy (NCBI): domain Eukaryota; kingdom Fungi; phylum Entomophthoromycota; class Entomophthoromycetes; order Entomophthorales; family Entomophthoraceae; genus Massospora; species Massospora cicadina. The sequence goes on from JAKSZP010014484.1 coordinate 75,669, forward strand.
AACCTTCAATTGAAACCTACTTCTCAATACCCCTCTGATTCAGTATATCAACCTTTATTACGTCAGCTTGTAGCTTTGTAAAATTCTAAATACGGTCTTCATGTTTAAACACAGTTCCCCTGTGACAATTCAGCCATTATCTAATAAATTATTGGATTATTATTCCTTTGAAGAATTGTGTCTAATAGTGTCGGATACTTTTTAAAATAATAAGTTTGATATAAGGACTATGATTTGCTTGAAGGATCTGAATGACGAAATTGCTTGGACTGGCTACCACGTCTGGGCTCTCAAGAGCTTTTGACACCACCCGTGATCAAAGGTTAAGCGGCTTTGACTTTATAAACTCCAAAAAAGAATTTGGTTTATCAAAATAAAAATTATAGTCAATGAGCATTTCCATTTAAATATTCCGCCAGGACATTTGTTTATTACTTGAGGGGTGGACAAACTCTTGTTATGTAAAGTTATACCTTTCTAGGATTTTTGGCCCTGATTATATCAGGATAATAGCATGGTTACTAGCTAACTTGGATTAAAACTATATGATAGTGGGACATAATAAACAAATTGCTTTTGTCTGACTAAAATTTATTGACAATGTTAATGATGTTCATGGCTTAAAGCTACGGGAAATTAGTTTTGAACAACCTTCTTTGATAGCCTTAAAATAGACTCTCATAGGAACAGAGATAACTGATATACAACATACATGGGGTCAGGGTATTAAAGTATATGGTGACCTTTTCCCATCACTATATATGATTTTTGAGAAATGAAGGGCGTTCTACACCATTTTAAAACTGAGGACTTTTCACCCTTTGTTCCTGCATCTCTAAAGGAGGTCAGTATGAGGAAGCACAGGTGGCCACCAAACTCAGACTAATATTAAATTCCAGTTTATTGGTTCCCTTGAGTAACCCTATGGCCTCCCTTCTTGCTGTTTCAAAAAGGCAGTCACAGAGTAGTTTTTTATATGAAAGATTAACTTAGTAAAAAAGTAAAAGTTATCCGTTGCCTTAGATTGTTGATTTTCTTTGGCTTGACGCCAGACCCATTTTTTTCTGAAATGGTTCTTGACAGTAGTTAGTGACAGAGCAAATTAGTCTCCAAGGACTGAGACAAGTGCTCTTGATTGGCCAACAAGATCTATTTTTTAGTAATATAGTGATCAAGCCAATAGGGGGTCCTCCTTGCATCCTTATTTGAAATGTGCCAAAGAAGAGAGATAATAAGATAAAAAATCCTTTACATTATGTCACGGCGTTGAGCCTAACAATCAATATTAGAAGGTTAGTAGGTGTCAGGAGGATTCTTATCAGGTGCCAGTTTTCTCTGGTGGCTGGAAAAGGTGAATACAATGGGGAATAAAGTGTCAGTGGCGTGGGTAGAAGGAGGTTGAGGTGAAAATTTTATTTAAGGGGCCATCGGTGTGCATTGTCTAAATGTGGAGAAAGTTGCTGCTCAGCAAATTTGATAAGGTTGGGCACGTGATAAGAGAATTTATTTGTTGTCAAGTTTGAGGATAATTAAAGAGAAGATTGAAGATATACCACATTAGTTCATGTACAGCTTGAAGCAAAAGCATTTTTACGCAATTTCATATTTGGCATCTTATGGAAAATCTTGTATTAAATTTAGGATGGGAATACCCTCACAAAGTGGTTCCATCACTATATGAAGGGTATGTCAGAGGAGGGAGCTTTTGAGGGCAGCATCTTATTCAACAGCCTTTTAATAATAACTTTTGCAAACTTGATATCTGTTACATATGGAGTCAGTGGTGGGGAGTTATACTAGGAATGTTTGAAGAATTCAGTCAAGTTGAAGTCAGGTTTGATTCCATAGGACCAGTATTCATCATAAATCAATTCAAGTGCCTCAATAAAATTTTGTTTTGGCCAGCACTGGGTCAGCAACAGGAGAAGGTTGATTAGTAGGATTTAATTGCCTGCGCACAGTAGACCATGTCAATTCTACTGGCACCTGAGCTGCAATATGTTCTGGAATAGTTCTGAAATTAAGCTTGGGTTGGGCGGAGTGGAGGGCTCTGCGCTTGCGGCAGATGAGGGTGGGGGAGAGAGGATTAATCCTCATTAGATTTTTGAGACTCTAATGTAGCTGTTGACAGAAAGATGAGCAGCGGAAGCAGCATAACCAGAAAAACGCTGGCACTTGTGCTTTTTGTTGGTCAAGTTTGAAGCATAAGAGACGTATGGCGCGGTTGCAATATGACGTGTGCCCAGAAGGGACGATCAGGGGAGATCTACTAATAATGAGGGGAGGTATCAGGAGATGGGTGTCTTGATGAGAGTGGAAGATCATTGAAAAAATGTGAGGCACCCCAAGGTGAATGACACCATTGGGAACTAAAAGCTTTGTACCGCGGGTTCAGTGCAACATTCATTAAAGCCTCTATGATTTCATGGTGAGGGCGTTTGGGGGAGAGTTGAGGGAAAGACAGCAAACTGGATTACTAAAGTGCCCTCATCTGGCAGCAAGTATGGATGGTTAGTATAAGTGTTTTTTTCAAACTAATACAGCTGTGCTACTTCAATGGCTGGGTTTCACAAGAGAAGCTGAGGTCAAAGTATCTCTTGAAGGGGTGGAATTCAATAAGTCTGGTAGGCTCATGAATCACCATGATCATCTCGATGATTGCTGCTCTCATGTAGGGGAAGAAGTTCCTGTAATTGACCTAAAGGCTGAAGCTCAGGCTGCTCTAAAGGAGCACAAAGGGAATTTGAAGCACCACCTGGGAGCGCGTAGATGATTGGTTAGGCTCTGAGGCGGGACATAGTGAATGGAAGTGTTTGTGGGGATTGAGTTGGACAGCCCAGATGCGTTTTGGCAACTGCCAATAAACATCAGGAGGCAGCACCCCACCACCCCATACTGGGGCAGTGGGTGTCAAATTTGTCAACATTGACTTAAGGCGCTGTGGGTAATAAAGGTTGGTTGAGCATAATTAGTTAAAATTTCAGATTTAACTAAACAAGTGATTAGATCAAAAGGAAAAACAACTAAGAGCTATTTAAAACTTTTTGAATAACCAAGGGGATTGTTACGCTCTGCAACATTTCATCAGGCACCGGATGGCTCTTAGGTGATCTAAAAAATTTATGCGTCCTAGTATATATTGATGGCATTGTCTTTTTCGAAACTTTCTATTGATAATTAGAACTTCTCATGAAGATTTCAATCAACTGTGTTAGAACTTTTGGCTGGGGAGATGCTTACTGGTGCTTTTTCCCCTAAAATCAACAACTAGAGGAATAAAACCACTAAAATTAATTTAATAAATAAACACAAAAAAACTAGAAATTTACTGTCTTATATGTTTACTTGTCCTGGAAAGAGATAAGAAATGAACTATTTGTAAGTAAATAATTAGTATTTAAGATGTTAAGGCTTGAAGTTCAGATTTCTTAAATAAAATTTAAATTTGGAAATATTGAAATTTGACCTATTGGATTGGTCAATACTCGCCTCACATTTATGGAACAGTCAATTGTTAATAGGTAGCATCAACCCATGAGGTAAGGTTTTTATGTTTTTTACCCAATCATTTGTTGGGAAAAAATTTGCACCTGGCGAGACCACCTCCAACCCTTTAAGAGGGGCTGGTCTCCTCAGTGTTTGTTGTATTGGCCGTGCCATATGAAGGGGAGGTACCTCAGAAGGGATCCCCAGATTTGGTTGATAATTTGGAGCAATCTGACTGCCCAAATATGGGTTAATTGCCTGAGCAATAATATAATTATTACTCCAATTAAAGGGGTTCCACCAAGAATCAGACAGGGTCTTTTGGCCAATTTTGTCCAAATTAGGAGCCAACCACTATTATTACAATATTGGATTTGTAATTGTCTTACAATTTAAACAAGGCTTAACTTTAACATAAGCCATTCAGTGCTCCTTTTTTTACCTTAGATTAATTTATTGGACAAGTTTACAAAAAGATTACATTCATCTCTGTAAAGCCATAGCATTAGAAAAACCTTCTACCCTAAAAGACCTTAGGAATTAACTAGTATCAATAAGGATATTGGGTTACTATAAGAAGTTCTTCACTATTATATTAAGTTAATGAAACCTTATTCAACCTCTTTATTAAAGTATGACCCTTTAAATGGATACTCAAACTAGTTCAAGATAAATATCATGAAACTTCTCTTATCTTTACTCCTATTTTTCATACATCTTCAATTTTGACCATCCTATACCAATGTTCACTGATTCTAGCGCATAGCTTTAGAGACTTTGAGACAATATGACAATATCAAGTCTATAATACCATAAACTATATTTTTAGACCTTGTTGAAAGCTAAAAAGAATAATACTGTTTCAAAAAGGTTTTGTCTACTATGTTGTTAGAAATATAGCATATCTTCTTTTTTATACTAAATAATTTACCCTAGATATTGACCACCCTTCTCTCCAATGGTTACAACAATGAAGGGCCTGATTAGACTTTATTGCAGTCACTAATGCTACAAGTTCACGATTTTTATCAAAGTATTGTGCAGGGATAATTCATCGTAAAAACTGGGGTATCCCATATGCCTATTCTAGATGTGTTATCTCCTGAAGAGAGCTAATGTATAATTTAGCTGGTCTAAGAATTATGGGAATCAGAGACACTGGAAATGAAAGTGAGCTGCAAATGTTGGCTGAGACCAAAAAAATATGTGAAAGTTGCTTTATAGACAAGTCAATAAAAGTTATTGCTTCAAGGTCGCTCCTTCTCTTGAAACAAGGGTATATCAGATGACATTAAAGCGTAGGCCATGGGGGAGTGAAGAAGATCCTCAGACAACTAATAAAATCTGCTATTTTGTACAATATTGATGATATCATTTATCATGTTTAGAGAGTAATTAACGTGATATATCAAGATCAATCCAGTCCCATATATCAGCACCAGGTCGTGGCTCTTTAGGCCCCTTTTATGTTGTTAGTGTTTATGTGGTAGGATCATTGCACACTGGCCTAAATGGACAACGTTATAATCATTCTATAAATACCTGGATTAAGTGTGTCAGGATTTTAACCAGATGAATCCTTCCAATAGTATTTAAATTAGGGGTTTCAGTTAGTCGGGTGTAATTGCTGGCTAATCGCCTGTTTGATACTATTTAATGTTATATGTTTAATCAAGTTTAGGCTCAATGGAAGCTGCGTTTGCCGCCAAAATGCCATCTGAAGGTCGTTGAGAGTTTCCAGCGGAAAGCTGATGAATCTGTATGACTTGTCCAAAATGGTTCTGTCATCCAATTCGGAGCACCTGTGACTCATGCCAAGGATGCTCAAATTCCTAAGTATTTACGAGTTTATATATTTGATTGACCAGTGACTTATGCTGAGGATGGATTGACCTAATTTATATTCAGTGATCAGTAAGCAGATCTAAGAGGGAATCGCGATGAGTATGAATGAAGAAAGTTTGGAATCTAATAGAGAGTTTGGGATCAAGAGGCCAATGAAATTTCTGGCAGATGATTGGCCAAAAGCACTTGGGTGCAGTAGCCCTGAAAGTAGTATAAATATTCGTTCATTCCCTCCTAATAAACATCTCTCAATTGCCTATTGTTCCTATTTGTTTGAAGTAGCAAGAGCCACTAGAGTGGGGAAGATAGAATAGGAGATCCCCAAAGGCGCGGGTGATCACGCCTGGAGTGTCTAGTGCTACCAGCTCCCATACCTCCTCTCTATGAGAAACCAGTGGGAACCTGGCCAGCTGGCTACCAGCGGATGAGCTGACAAGCCGCCAACCCTAGCGGGGTGCAGCGTGGGAGGTGCCATAGCCACCCAAGAAGGGGGATGGACTCGCAGGGGCATGCCCAGATAGGTTGGTGAAGGGTCACGAGGGTGGGGCAGCGTGGAAGCGCCTGAGCCGCCCAGGAAGGGGGCAGGACTTGCCGGGGCACACGCCAAGGAGGCCTGGGGCTAAAGGCGAAGCCATTGGTGGTTAGTTGGGAGGTTGAACGCATGACTTATAGTGGTTGGTACACCAATGAAGGCGAAATAGCAAAGGGCCACCAGTCTTCATACTGGTTGGCCTGGCACACTAGCGGAGCCCAAGGTTGATTTTGCGACAAAGTGGTTCAAGGAAATATATGTGCCTGCAGCTACTTTAAAGGCTGACGCCTTGTTCCTTTTTTGTTAATTTTTTGTTCCTTTTTGATTAATATAGTTACCCTAGATCCTGCTTAAAACAACGGATCCTAATTTCACTACACAGGTAGTAGAAGAACTAAACTTTAATCTAGCAAAGTGAAATCTTTACTGCCCCTATAATCCATCAACCAATGGGGTGGTAGAACAAGCAAATGGGAATCTGGTTTTACAATCTTCAAAAGATGGCAATAGCTGGCATAATGCATAAAAAATATCTGCTCAGATCCCTTTTATTAGTAGGTAAGTTATCATCAAGTGATAAAAATGTCTTTTTCCAAGCCCTTTATGGGCGAGAGCCAAGAATGCTTGGCAGTGTTAAACCCTTATTTGAGGCCTATATACTTATTAACGCCAATATAACTATGGTGGCCCTGGAATATAAAATTATTTTTTACAAGTTATTGGCACTTTAATAATCATTACATCATATAATGAGACTGCTAATTTATACTCTATTATTCTGCCCTGCTAATCTTTCCTATAGAACTCTTATACTATTTTATCATCATGATGGGGGTGAACCTGAAAAACTCAATGTTTCTTGTCAAGCCAATATCTTGGTATACATAAGCAGGAACTGAGTACTCAATTGATAATATCACCCATAATTCTGTGGTTAATTAAGTCGACAGTAGGTTCTTCTGACCCTATTCCCATTTTAAAAAGGAATTGGAGGGGGCACCCTTAGAGCTTAAGACAGAAAATACTAACCTCTTTAATCCATAATAAAGTTTCAGCGAGTTGGCCTACAATCAGTCACCTTTGACTCTAAGATCATTAGTTAAGATTGACAAAAAGGAGAATTAATTTGGAATTTCATGAGATGTCAATTTACTAAAGATAATTAAACACTAATAAAGCAGCTCCTAAATTTTCACTGAATAGATCCAAAAGCGTTGTAGCAATAGGGTAAAAAGGCTACCAAAGATAGATAGCAAGGGAGACAATTGTTTGTCCCACAAACAATGATTACATGGTGGTCATTACCATAGAGAACCCATATAGTCTTATTGTTATAGAGTATGTGCCCTTATGTAGTAATAAACACTAATACAAAAACTAGCCTGAATTCTATCCATTTTAAAAATGCATGTTATGAATATAAACTTCTGTTAAGTTTAGGACAGCTTAGCTATGAGGCTAGTCCTGACATAATAAGGGAAGCTATAATCTCCAAAGTGATTAGCTCTGAGCTCCATAGATATGAACTCATCTTACTTGATATTCCAAACGCATTAATCGCCTTGTCCGCAATTTCTGCTACCCACTTATTAAATAACTTTAAGCTATAATTATAAACAATATTTGTTGTAAGATTCAGAAAAAGGTCATTTAAAGCCATTAAGAACATTGTAAATGGTACGTTAGGAGGTATAAGGTTTAAGTTAAACTTTCTTTTGAGATTTATTTATACTGAGCACATATAATGCGAGTTCCAGTAATTGGTCAATATCATCCATAATTGCTAAGGTGACTTCTCCTTTAATTATGTAAGGTCTTCTATAGCCAATTGTGGCTAACCTGGCTGGTTCTTCCATAAGTTAAAACCCCTTTTTAATAGATCTAAATATGACAACCTTTTTTTCGAATGCAACTTCTCAAATTGTTATCACTTACTCTTGTTGTCTACAGTATCTTGTTAGGTCCTTCTTCTACCGCTCTACTTTCTTTATTTTAATCACTCTCTGGCCTTTAATCAACTCATAAATTCTATAGTTCTCATGTTCCTGTATAAGGTATAGGTAACTGCAACATACTATCCGCGTTTAAGTGCTTTTCTCCTTCTTAATGTAGAATATCATAAATCCTATCAATGCGTTTGAACTGCCAATTTACAAGGCGCCCCTCTGGGAGTATATTTTTAAAAAATAGAATGGGGCATAGATGGTTAGAATCTTAAATGTATTCCTTATACTGGGGTCATAAGTGTTGGAAAACAAAGATTATATCTATAGGTGAGCTAATTAGGGCAAGCTGGGGCCTCAGCGTGGCACAACTGTGAAAGCATGTAGAAACACAGATGAGTAGCTAACACTAGAACCCATAGAGGTACGTTGTTCAGGTCCTAAAGTGGCCTAAAAGAAGTGCAAAATGGTAGTGATAACTATGCTGACCTGTTCTCGCGGGTGTCTACCTTTCCATGAGGGGAGAATATGGGCAGGAAGGTGACAACAAGTCATGCATGGAACCTGTCAAAAATCCTCCCCACAAGCTAGGGTTGCATGGGCGCAGACTCCTCAGGAGAAGGGAGGGGCAATCCTGGTTGGCTTCTTCTATGCACCTGCCTACAATAGATGCCAAAGTTTGCTGAGTTGGCCTGAAGCTTGGCTAGCAGCCAGCACAGTTGGAATGAGCTGGCTGGTGGCGAAAGTGATCATGCAGTAAAATTGCATTTGATTAAAAGGACTCCAAGGCTTCTTGGACAAAAAGGGGCTGGAGAGCACAAATCCACTAAAAAGCAGGTGACAAAGGGGAGGGCTTTGGCTTCTCCCCTTCTAAGGGCCTTAAACCTGGGGGTATCAGGCCTTGTCCCCTGCAAGGGGGATGAGAGGCATATTACCTGTCCTGGATGGTGCAGACAGCTGCCCATTACTTAAACAGGGCGGCATATGTAAGTTTAGGGGGTAGCTTGAGCTACTCCCGATTGCGGCCAGGACCACATTTGGTGGTGCAAAGGTTTGCGCGATCCTAATGTGGTGGGGCACTACCCCAGGCCTTCATCCCGCAATAGCCTGCACTATGAGCCCCTCAAGGCTTTTTAAGCTCAGAGTTTGCATCTATAACTCTCTTTTTTTGTGACTTTATACTTGCGTTTATCTCTATAAAACTTCTATGACTAGTATTATTTTTGTGTCTGCTTTATTTTTAACCAATCTTGATAAGATGGCAGAAATTTATAAATTTCTGGCTTCTGTGTATAGGTTAATGTCTTTATAAAGTTCAGATAATTGAGTATGTTATTTCCATTGAAGATTATTTGAGTTATTAAAGGCGTCCACCTTTTCTTGTTTTCGTGTAAACAGTTACCTTTGGTCATTTAATGAGTAAGGTTTACTATGAAGTCCACAAAGTTTGGAACAAACTGAATGTAGTAGCTACCATTTAAAAAACATTGGCATCCTTCATGCCCTTTGGTAAACTCATCTTGGCCATGGCTTTGACCCTTACTTATTTTTATTGTGGCTTATGACTCTTCTGTTTTTTTTGTGATTAATAAACATTAATTGACTAATTGAAAATAAAAGTCTTCTGAGCTTCAACTTTACGATGTCCTGTCTAAACAGTATTAATACTTCTTTTGGGAGATTAAGGGACTTCTTAGATGTTCATCTGGATATGGTATATATTACAAGCGTATATATGAACTAGAAATCTTAATGTCTATAGATCTCTGAACCATAACACGTTGGAACGCCCTTTGTCATTACACAAGCCATGAGGCATAGGCGTTGACTTATAAAACCTTGATTGGTTATCAACGCTCATCTCTCCTGGTCCACATGAGATTAATCTTTTCAGTAATTAATGGCTAAGTGTTGTAATTGACTCAACCAAATACTTGATCTCTAACTATGATATTATTTTTTACAATTAATGTCTATTTTACTTATATTTAGGTCAAGCAATCTATCAGTTCTTAGTAATCACTTTGAACTGTGACTCATGGTCTGCTATTTGTTAGCTAATTGACGATTTAATATCAATAAAAAACCCTAACCCCGCTGGCACATTCCTCCTTCCTAGATTTATCAACCACTGACGCAATGGTCTTAATTGCATTTTTTCCCACTACTTGTTTCAGCTTAATAGGCTATTTTGCCCCGCATCAGTGTGAAAAAATTGATAATAGGGTCACATATAACTATTATGGCTAGCTACTAGATATTTTGATTACATCCAACATATTAGTCTTATGTTGAAATGCCCTGAGCTATATTACTTGCTTTCCTAGCCTAATTTGGATATTACGCTGGTAGGTTACTACTCTTAAGTGCTGCTTGGTAAGCACATAAGCACCAGACAGAACCTGGGAAAGAGCATATCTGAGTGAGATTGCCATCTGTAAGAGGTCCTTTTCTCCTAAGTAGCTAGCTTTTAGTCCACTGTTAATTTTAGTATAGCAATATTCTTGGCCACTTTCAGTTACTAGATCCTACAGTGTACTATCTTAATTTGATAATAAGCCCTATCTCCAAAAACTAAGGTTTCCCTCTGATTAAACTTTTACCCAAATTCTGTCCTCAAAAGCTACTAGTTAGGTTGTGTGTATTAACCTTTGCATCTTAAATATGACGCCTGTTGGACATTTAAATTTGCAGCCTAAAAACAAGAATGATGTAGATCAAGTTCTGCCAAAAAAGGGAAATGTCGGCCATTTGCATTTTTCCAATGTCATTAAGAGTTCATTTTTTTGAGCATAAAAATGAGAAAGTCAAAGAAATTAGGGAGTGGAAGGCGAGTCAGTAGGGCGTACGGCTACCAACCTGAAGGTTGCGGGTTTGATTCCCACCCTTCACACATCGATCAGGGTGCCAGCTGAAGGAAACTATTGGCGGTTAGTAGGTATAATAACATGAAAACCTTACTAATGACGTAACCAGAAAAATTTGAGTCCTGATCTGGAGGTGAAAAAACTTTCTATGACAGAGTTGACCCTGCTCAGGTTTCATGTCGATACTTTCTTTCTCTATTTCAGTAATGTCCATCCCCCGGTCATCTTGCCTCAAATAAATAAAATATAATAAGAAAGTCAAAGAAATTGGCCAAAAGTCCCTGGCTAATTCAAGGTGGAACCCCATTAATTGGGGAAACACCTGTTTGAAACCTGTATGGGCACTAGTATTTAAATTAGCTGGTCAGATTACTATGACCTCACCATGGACCTTGGGGGAATTATCAGAAGGCACTCCCCCAACCCCAACAAAGTCCTCCAATGCACCTGCGTGGGGACACCCCCTTTTATAGGCTTGTCAGGGGTCCTCCAAGGTGTTATAAATTTCTCAGGTGGTGATTGGCTTAAAATTATAAAACATTACCTCACAGGTACATTTGGGCCAATCAGAATTCCTCTTCATTAGTTCCACAGCCCCTAAAGTGAGTTCCCTTGTTATGATACATTATTCCTGTATATTTCCTGATTTGGACTCATGTATATTATTCTAAACATATTCCTGAATTCCCCTTCAACCCTCAAAAATACTTAAAAACTCAATAGTTAGAGGTCAAGGGGAATCATTTTTCCCTCTATCATGCAAGTAATAAAAATCATAAAAAATCCTATGTTTATCAGCGCTTTTTATTTAAATTTATTTTTTAAAAATATTTGTGGAAAACAGCTGGCAGAACGCACCAGAGAGCAAAAGTAAGCTGGTTTACTACAAAAGGTGCTCACTACAGGGGGTCCCTGTATTACAAGAAATATTGCTCTTGAGGAGCAACTTGCCAAAGCCTTATCATGTCTTAAGGTGTTTGAACAGCGCCCTTACAATTTCCCCCTTAATTAAAAATTCTCTTCTGGTGAAGGAAACATTGATACTTTCCTTTATGTTTATAAATCTGCCATGTGTGGATCAACTGATAACAAAAAGTTTAGTACATCCTTCCCTGTTTAAGCCACCTAGAACAAGAAATATTAGTTCCTTACCTGAACCCTTCGCTCACTTGGGTAGAGGTGAAGAAGGCTCTTGTGGCTGAATTCAGATCTAAGCAGAGTCTACTCAGGGAAATACAGGCCTTTATGCGCCTTATCATGTATGAGGATGAACCACTCCTTGCCTTTTCTGAACGGTTTTACCTCACTGCGCAAAGGTTAACAACCTCTAACATGCCCACCCTGGATGATGCTATCACTGCCCTGTTAACTGGGTTAGCTTTTCAGCCCTCTCTAGCCAGACATATTATCTCAGTGAAACGCCATTTCCAAAATATCCGTGATCTAAAGGAGGCATTAATATATGTTTCTGATTTCCATTCATGTGCAACAAACAAGGAAGTTGAGTTGATCCCTCCAGCTCTCACTATTGAAAAGTTACCACAAGTTGATCAGTTGAGACCTGCTCCCTCTGCGCAACCTAAAAAGCTTACCACTTCTTCATATGAATAGAAACCCTGTAAGGTAGTAACAACCATCCGTACACACCAGATCACTAAAGCTGCTGTGCCTACCCCTTCAGCTAAGCTGGTAAAGGCGTGCCCTAAGGCTGTTCAATATCCTGTGGCAAACTCTCCTACCTCAATCGTGGCCTTTCCAGTTGTTGAGAATACCCTTGAGGATAAATCTGAGGGGTTATGATGATTTTGGCTACTATATACTTGGAGCCCTCGCAGAGGTAGAGGTTCCTGATCACCTGAACGCTGGAGGAGTAGACGAGACCACCATCACTGGGGAACGTACCTTAATCAAATACTAGGGTGTCCACAAGTGATTGACACTGCCAGCAATGGTTATCAATTCCTAGCTAGCTTAATTCGCCCTCTTCAGCGTGTTCATCCCTTACAAACCATCATGAATAATTACCCTAAGACTACTAAAAAACTCACTTTCACCTTATGGCCTAAAGAGGTTCTAGCTTTGTCGCCTAACTTTGGAGGGACTCTCACTAAGGTTGAAGTAGTTATTCATAAGTTAGTTTATTGGACATCTTGGACACTGGCTTCCCATTTAACGTGATTTCCACTAAGCTTATCAAGAAGATAAAGCTAGCGCCTGACATGGAGTACTCACAAGAATTTGGACCCGCTGGCCCCAACATTACTCGTGCTATTGGGGCATACTCTTCCTTTCCCATTAGAGTTGGGAAGGTTGTTTTATCAGCCCCTTATGTGGCTTTGGATAACAACGCATATGATTTGCTCATCGGCACTAAGTTTATGAATGAGTATGAGGGAATAATCGACCTGAAACAAGGTTACCTCTCATTGCTTAACTATGCAGTCCCATTAGTCTTATCCAATAAATAGTACAGTAAGCATGAATACTCTTGCCTGGTTAATTAACCTTTCTCAGCAATACCTTTATCTTATACCACTTATAGAAATTTACTTTGGTGGTTGTTATCAGTAAGCAACCCAGTAACCTTTACACTACACAGGTTCAGTTTCCTCATGCACTTCGACTTGTTGTATAGAATGAATTATTTATCATAATAGTGTGGAGACTATAATCTGAAGTTGAGTGTGAATTATATTTTGGCCCAACGCTCAGCCAGCAATCCTGATTAAATACTCAATAAGTCTTACTTGTAGGGATTCATTATCTATGCTTTTATCCACCCTTTTTTTGCTGAGATACCCTGGTGACAGTCTCTTTCATACCAACACACAGTCAGAAGCTATACCTGATTGTGGATCCTTCTTCTCTAGATCCCCGCTTGAATCTTTACTCTTCTCTCTGTGAGTCTTCCAATTATTGCCCTCTGCAATATTATCATTGAGACAGAACAACACAATAGAAGCTGATAGTCTAACTATACACTGAATGGATAAGGTAAATACTCACAAATGTTGTAAACACTGTTTTTGTAGATAATGTTTTTAGTATATTAAATCCTAAGGAATATATATAGTAGATAATTCTGCTGTATAACCCTTGGTTGACACCTCTTCGATGAAACGGCAGCCATTGTCATTTAATCACCCTTCCTTGTCTCAGCATCGATGGTCTTATCCATCCTGACTAGGATTCTGTCATTGGACATCCTCGAGACCTCAAATGGAAAGAGTCCAGAAAATGTATCCTTAACATGTTCCTCTCGATCCAAGTGAAACAACCATATTTGGCTAGTGACCTGCTTAGGTAATGTGTTTTATTACCCATTATGGCAGGTCACTCACCAACTAATTGATTTGCTAGTTGAAGGCGGCATCACTCGCCTCACAACTTACTATTCATTCCCAATTAGTCAATGATGAAACCTGACCAATCCCAATTGGTACACCTGATAGATAATCACTATCAGATGACCCTATTTTGTTGGCAACTCCTCCCGATGGATCTTAAATATTCATCCAGATCATTCCCTGATGGATATAATCAGGTAAATATCCCAAAATCCCCCAAAGGTAGTTACTCCAAAACTTGGGTCAACCGATTTCCAATTCACTTCGCCTTAGGGAACTTTTCCCTAGTGATACCAGGTAATCTAGCAGGCTGGGAATATGGGCAAAAATCCCAACACCACTTCTGGGCGTCGCACGAAGAAATTGCCTAATTCAGTGGATGCTAGGGAAGGTATCCCTTTTTATGCAGCAGATGAGGTCGTGATCAAGCCTGAGAACAACGAGTGGTTGACACCAAAGTCACGCTACAAATCCCAAGTCACTGTTTGTTGAACATCATTAGTATTAAGGGCATCAGTCCCTTAGAGCCTCGGGTATTACCTGGAATTCTTGACCCTGCTTATCAAAGGCCCATTACTTTACTATATGAGAACCTCACCTCCAAAAACATAGTTGTAAAAATACAAAGAGATTGGCAGAGGCTTGTTATTCCCTGAAGACATTGAACAAATTCACTCCACTGTACTATGATGGTTATGGGCCTGCCAATGGATAACCTGGCTTATACCTTACCCAACGTCCATATCTCGGACAAGCTGACCCCAGATGAGCTGAAAAAGTTCATACTATCCTCAACGACTATAGTGTTATATTCTCCAAATCTGATACTGACTATGGTCACATGAAGGGTTGGCGCCACTCCAATGATGTAGGTGATGCCCATCCCATTTGGTCAAAACCTTATCGCAAATCAAAAGTGGAAGAACAGCAAATGAGGACAGAGCTTCAGCTTTTAATCAATGCGGGATTGTTATTTCCTTCACAAAGCCTCTAGTCTTCCCCTCTCTTGCTAATAAAAAAGAATAATGGATGACATCAGATAGTTATGGATTACCTCAGTTTAAATTACTTACAAAAAAGGATAGTTATCCGCTTCCTAATATTGATGACGCCAGGGCCCAACTATTGATCTCTAATTTCTTTTCCGCAATGGACTTAGCTAGCGGCTATTGGCAAATAGACCTTTCTCCTCAAGATCAAGAGAAATGCGCTCTTATCTGTAGTGAAGGTTACTTTCAACCCACACGATTACCTCAAGGGTTGTGCAACACACCTGCCTCTTTCCAGCGTGCAATTGATCACATTTTACGAAGCCTTAAGTTGACTTGTGTCATCGTCTATCTTGATGACATCACGTTGTTCTCAAAAACCTTTAATGAACATCTTGATCACTTGAAGCAGGTGTTACTACGGTTACATCAGTCTAATATAAAGTTGACGCCCTCAAAGTGTACCTTCTTCCAAAGGAAACTCGATTTCTTTGGTCACTACATTTCACAAGAATGAGTTCAATCAATGCAGGACAAGGTTGAAGCCATATCAGAAATGACGGCCCCAAAAAATCTATGGGATATTCAGGTATTTCTAGGGATGATGGGTTATTATCATCAGTTCATCCCTAAGTTCACTCTACTCAATGAGCCCCTTGTCCGCCTATTGACCAAGAAGACTCCTTTTCAGTGGTGTGTAAAACAGAATGCTGCTTTTGAGACATTGAAGCAACTGCTGCAACAAAGACTATCCAACAGCACCCAGATTATAATAATCCCTTCATCTTATTCACTGATGCTTTGAACTATGCTGTTGGTGCCATCTTAGCCTAGTTGTATGAAAACGGTGTAGATCATCCTGTCTCCTACTTTAGTAATATAATTTTAAATTTATTGCGGGGAAGGCTGACCATGGGACGGACACTTCCGAATATGACTCAGGAAAGATAAACTTAGTACCAGGGGGGCACCCCAGAGAAGCGATGCTATCTCTTGTTGCCAGCGGGAACGCCACTTAAGGGAGGGGAGGGAACGTGTGAAGGGGCCGTAGCCACTATTGAGCACGTGTGGAGGAAGGGGTCTGATTTGATGAACCAGACTTGGAATCAGGAGGAGACCAGCTGTTGGCGACGCGGTGGGAGATATACAAACATCCACGCTTGAAAGTGGTCCACCAAATAAGACCGGAATCTGTGGACAGCTTCAGGGAGGGTGGGGATGGATCCGGCGATGGCATCCAAGACAATCATGTGGATAGTCCACATGGCGATTGCAACCACCAGAGCACGGAGGGAGGGTGGAAGGGGGGAGGCCATTGATGAAGCAAACATATCTCTTAACAGACTGAAGGGATGCGTTTGATCCTGGCCTAGCAGACGTTGGACTTCGCGCCATATCACTTTAGAGGTGGGGCACTTCTCCAGGCGGTGGAACAGCGTTCCATACTAGCCACACACGACACAGGATGAGTGTAAAGCGTTAGAGCGCACAGCTGTACGATACACCCGCCTCAGGCAGCGCCACACATGGGAGCGGACTTGAGGCTGCAACAGAGGATGGTGTGCGTATTTCCAGATAGTCTTTTGGGTCTCAGTGGAATAATGGATGTCCATCATGTCCAGGTAGTCCACCCTGGATAGGACTTGGGGTCGAATGGGGATCACGCCATCATGGATGGGTAGCCCCTGTACCTCTTGTGTGAACTGAGGAGAGGGGCGGCCTCTTCGGGTTGTATGTCCACTAATACGAATTCTCCACTCTGCGCTTCGCATGGAGAGTAGGATTCGTTTATAGTGGGTTTTAGTCCCGTGAGGACCTGTGGCCGATGTGTGTTATGCGAGTTATTTCACCAGGGAGTGGGGGTTTGATGGATTGTTGAGGCCCAAGGCTCAGGAGAAGTTGGAGTGGGCCGCGCGGGACCAGTGTTGGGATGGGAGTGTAGGAGCGGTGACGGCCGCGATCCAGGTTCCCAGGATCTTGGCAGCATGTGCTTTGAAGTCAAGCAGGCCCATGCCACCTTGATGATGAGGGCCAAACATGACCTCTAGCCGTACTGGTGGAGGGCGGCCTGACCAAAGCCATCCTTGCAGCAAAGCATACAGGGATTTGAAGAAGCTTGGGGAGAAGGTGATGGCGTGGGCTCTGAACCAGACTTTGGATAGGAGCATAGAGTTGGTAAGAACAACCCTGCCAGTGAGGGTAGTAGGGTGGCTCTGAGAGAGGCGATTCGCTTCGTCACAATTTCCAGTATACGGCACTCCATTACTGCTGACGCATATCCGCCTGCCTCCATCCACACGCCCAGATGGCGCACCAGTCCTATGGTAGGAGTGGCACAAAGGGGAGCACCAGTGGAGCGGTGTGTGTTGAGTTAGTAAGGCGTGGACGTGGGCGAGCAGATGGGCCAGGTTGAAAAACTTGCTGGGGCCCAGCAGTTCTGAAACCGACCAAGGAGGATGATTTCAGTTTTGGAGGCGTTCAGTGCCGCGTTGCTTACCTGGGAATATTCCTGGATGAGGGCTTCAAGCGCGCGTGCATCTTTGTTATTAGATACCCCCACCACGCAATCATCTGCAAATGCCATCATCTTGACTGGGGTTTGGCCTGGCACATGGACCCCAGTGAGGTGGGCATTCACATTTCGCAGTAGTGGGTCAAGGCTGAAGTTTTATAAGAGTGGGCTTAGGGGTCCCCTTGTCGCAAGCCCCTTTGAGGGCGGACTACTTCCATTAGGAAGCCTGGGCCACGCACTGCCATTGTTGCAGATTCTGTGAGCATCATTACCCAGTTGATGAAGCGAGGGGGTAGGCAAAAGTGATGAAGGCAGGCCCTTAGGTATTCCCAGTTTACTCTATCATAGGCCTTTTGTTGGTTCAAAAATACAAGTGCCCCAGAGGCTGTGGACTGACACACATTAGCCACAGAGTGCACGTTATCCCAAATCGACCTTCTGGGGATGAAACCAAATTGTTCTGGGGAGATGGTGGCAGATGCTACAGTCCCTAAACGGTTAGCCATGATTTTTGCTAAAATTTTGGTGTCTGTGTTTGTTAGAGAAATGGGGCGCCAGTTGGCTAAATCAAGCTTATCCCCTTTCTTGAAGAGTGTGACAGTAAAGGCCTCATGTCCTCCTGGTAGGAGGCGCGTTTCCAACAGGCTTTGGTTGAGTGAGGCTAGCAGCAATGGGGATATATATTTGAAATATTTTTTGTAGAACTCATAAGGAATGCCATCTAGGCCTGGGCATTTTTGGTTTGGCACACCGCGAATGGCTGTCCATAATTCGCTCAGAGTAATTAAATTCATTATTTCCGGGTATCAGAAAACAGTGCGGATATGAGCTCAGTTGAGAAATTCCGCCATTTTGGCTGGCTGAATTGGTTTGGCTCGGTATAACTTGGAGTAATATCTTTGCGTTTCGATTGCCACTTCAGCCGGTGTGTCCACAATAGAATTATCTGATCTTCACACATGTGTGCAGGACACGCTCTGGCATGGTGTAATAAAATTTTTAAAGAAGTATGCGGTGCACTTGTTGCCTTTAGTGATATGTGTGGTCCTGTATTGGACACAAACCCGATGTTTGTGTTGCCTTTCAAGTGCGTTGAGGTGGGCGGCTGCCTCCGCCCACTTCCGGCCCCATGCAGGGCTGTATCCTGTGGCTGGAATTTTGGACTCCAAGTGGGCCAATTCTGCCAGCATGCATGAGATAACCGCCGATATGGCTTGTGAGCATCTGGAGGAGAGATGGCGATAGTGGTGGATGATGTCCTCTTTGAAAGTTGCCCATGTGGAAATGGAGTCCACACAAAATGGTGCAACAAACGATTTTGCCAAAGTTGCCTCTTCCACCCATGTGGAAAACCCTAGTGACGCGAGCTCAGGGGGCGGATTTTGCACCAATGTGGGGCCTTTGCAACTGTGATGGGTAAGTGGTATGTTATTGAGACCAGTCGGTGATTGGAGAATTCCATTTTCGTTGTTTTGAAGTGGAAGATGTGGGGTTGAAATTTCGCCGGCGTTAGAATAAGGTTGATGCGGGTCATGGACCTTAATTGGCCATTGTGGATGTGGGGACACGTCATGTTTTTGAGCAGTGGGGCATGTCGCAGCAGTGCATCCATTAACCCAAGGGTGGCTTTTAAAACGCGTAGTTCTACGTGACCCTATGGGGTGTGGGGTGAGGGCAGCCACCAGTCCGTTGGTGAGGTTAGCCAACAGTTCATGTTGCCAACTATGAAAGGATTGGGGGGTAGCGGGAGGGATTTGACTGACAAGAGAAAACCCAACGCTTGTGTGCACCGTTTGGGGCATAAATGTTGATGATTGTGTGCGCAACGTTGGCCCACGAGAAGGTGACAACAAGCACTCAGCCATTTAGGAATGTTTCTGAGGATGTGAATTTGAAAAATTATTTTTCCAAATTAGCACCCCACAGTGCTTTGACCAAAAGGATAGGGATGGGAGGAGCATTGTTTTCCAAGCTTCCTCGGAACCTCATGGACAGTGGGACTCCTGGATGGCCAGGATATCCACAGCTAAATTGTTTTGTAAAAAACTCAGTTTCCTAGCCCGGGATGGGGAGGCCTTGAGTCTGGCGATATTCAGCATCCCTAGAGTGAAGGTTTCCCCCTTCACACCTTAGGTGTGAGGGGGTGGGCCCCTGGGCCCACCAGCCTCTTCAAGGTCCCCACGGGCTTTCACAGCAGCATGGGTGTTAGCAGCAACGCTATTGGGGTTTTTGTTAATTTTTGTGGAAAGAGTCGCATTGGCTTTGGCCTTCGCTTTTTGTTTTCCCAACGTCGGACGAATTTTTTTCGGTGTGGATAAGTTCAGTGCACCATCGAGTGGGGCAAAAAAATTTTTTAGTTGGGATAGGTCCCAAGTCGGTTTCAACCGGAGCTTGGGTGCAGCGATTGGGTGAGATTGAATCTCCCATCAGATCCTCAGATTGAGTGGCCCGCTCAGCCTGGGCCTCCCAATCTGATTGGGTGATGGATTCCTGAGTTGCTTCCGCCGCGAAGGCCTCCATGTCCTCCTGGCGTTGTGAGTGTGGGATGGCAGTGGTGGCCTTGGCCACTTCCTTGGCTGTGGCCCTACAGGCCTACTTGGCCTTCTTCCACTCCTGCAGGTAGATGGGCTTTACCAATAGGTAGCAGCCTTGTGCTCCCCATGGGAAAGCCTCCTTGGTGCTTGCGGTTGGTTCATAATGCGCCTCTCCACTGGCCATGGCCACTGAAGGGTGCTCTAGGAATGTGACACCCTCCTTGATGGGGCATGCATGCGCCTTATGGCCGAACGCATCACAGTGGGTGCAAATGGGGGGCGCGCTGTCCACGGTTACCTGGAATGGGTGGGTGGTATGCCCTGTGATGTCAATAAAGGTGGAGTGCAGGATCTGGGTTAGGTCCTTCGCGATCTCCTCAGTTGGGGTCAGAACTGCGATGGCTTTGCTGGTGCACAGGTGTGGCATCAGCGTGAAATGTTGCATTTTGAAAGATTGTATTTCGCCATATATGGCGAGACCATCTTTCCGTGTTGCTCAAAATGTCACGTTTTACCATAGTAGGCAAAAAGTCAAACGTGAGGAAAATTTGGTTTGATTTCGTCCATTTGGTGCATTTGGTTTCGATGACCCATTGCCCTTCAGGGAGGTCAATCACTATGTGCACCGCTGCAGCCTTGTCTGCTGCTATTTTGCTTTCAAAACCTAGGTCCAGCCAACCACGTGACATGGAGTGAGGTGCAACGTACACCGTGGTCAGGAAAATTTTGTGTACATCTTCACAAAATTTTTCCCATAAGGCCGTTTTTTGGATGTCCAGATACACATGGACTCCAAATTCCACCTACGAAAGTTGCTGGGAGTGTGGCGTGTTGATGTACTGGTTGTATCGTGCTTGCCACGCGAGTATCTCTGGGGAAATTGTGACCGCCAGTTTTTTGAGATTTTTTTCTATTCTGCCAGATTCTCCAGGGCGTTTTCAAATGTTAGAGGCCGCGGGCCTTCCACCTGCTCCTCTTGCCTTGCTTGCCCAACTGCTCCCAGACATGGGCGCAGACTAATCTCCTCTGTGAGATTATCAAACTAGATTTAGTCTTGAATTGAATAGGTTGCACAAGTGTTTGCAACGAGAAAGAAAAGTTCCTACTTTAGTAATATACTGTCTGTCAAATTCTGAGATTGGCTTGCTTGGAAGTTATTATATTTGCAAATATATTCAAGCTGAAGTTCCAATACTTGATCTTTGATAGTGCCTGTAGTTCATGGGATTTGAACCTGTCTTATAAATCACTAGGCCTATTAAATTCGCCTCAACTCTTCTGGTCAAGTTCAGGCATTATCTTTCCTTTATTATTAAGAACTTTGTCTGAGGCAGTATTATATACAAACTGGGGAATTGGTCCTTCCAGTTTCTTGACACTTCTTCAAGGTTGGGATTCAGGATAAAAAACCAGGAAAAGGATAAAATAAATATTAATTTTAATAGAAGCTATTTATTAGATAATGGTCATTAGGTTAGGCGCTGGTATTTATACCTCTAGGGCATCTCTTGGCCACATCCAGCATAATATTTAATCGCTATTTTGCCACTCAGCTCGTCCTATGACAAACCTTTTCTTAGGTTCATTGGTGGCAAAATACTCTCGAAATTGGGAGGATTTCAGGTACAAAAATTGTGATAAAAGCATATAAAGTTGTCCAAAGATCTTCAGGGTTTCAGTTTCGTCATACTGCTGATGAAACACACCTTCTGTGAAAATTTGGGCCTCAATTGAAGAAAATGATGCACCCCTAATTGGGATGTCGGCAGACCCTTTCCTCAATAGCACTAAGTAACCCCTTTTGGACAGTCCACATGAGTGCCATTGTGTCAATTACGCGTATCAACATACAAATCTCACCCTCATAAAAAAATTGATTATTTTTTTTGCTCATCTGAAGTCCACGGATATTTCAGACATTAACTTTGGGTCATCCCCAAATTATTTAGTATACAATTGAATGGTTTGTGTTTTGATAATCAGGACCAATTGCCAGATTTAATGCATCATAATTGGTCATAATATGTGAGTATTTGGGCCAAGCGCCTGATAAATTACTTGATCAAGTTGTCATTAAAATAATCAGTCCAAGTAATATAATTGCAATAGGTTTTAGCTCAAGTTTGAGAGGATAATTGACCCAATCTGAATGTTGTCAAAGGTTTATTTTTGAGTCAACCACCAGAATCTGACACTGTCAAAGGCTGAACAAAACTACAGTTAACGGAAAAGGAGTACCTTTCTGTTCTGTTAGCTGTAAAGCACTACCGCCCTTTCCTATATGAAACTACTTTAATAAAGTAACTGACCAAACGACTCTAAAATGGTTAAAAAATATGAAGGATTCTACTGGTCGGCTAGCTCGCTGGGATCTAAAGCTTCAGCCTTTATGACATGAAGATCTAACACTGTTCTGGAGCCCATCACTTGAATGTTGATGGGTTGACTTGGCTACCAGTCCTTTACTTGGATAACAGTGAGGCAGAGAGGTTACATGACCTTTCAATGACCCCCAGTGAATGGGAGGATGAGGATGAGCCTGTTCAAAAAATGTTAGCCTGGTACTCATATAACAAAGTTGAAGATGGAAAGTTGTATAAGTAGGTGGGGACAAAATGATTACCTTACCTTTGACCCTCGGAACGTGTACCTGCTATTTTAGAAGCACATTCTACCCTAGGCCATGGAGGGGTAAGGAAAACCTATGAATGAATTAATGATCGGTTTTACTGGGATGGAATCTGTTGTTGATGTTTTGGAAGCCTGCCTTACTTGTAAGAAGCAATCTGGCTTCAAGTCTAGATACCAATACTAACCAACTACCCCGCAACAACTGTTCCACACCATCAGCTTAGATGTAATAGGTCCCTTTCATCAGTCTAGTAAAGAGAACAAATTTATCTTAGTAGCTATTGACCACCTCACTAAGTGGGTTGAAGCCGTGGCTCTTCCTTCTCAAACAGCTAAGGTCACCGCCACCTTTTTACATCAACACATCTTCACTTAGCATGGTTGCACCAAAGTACTACTCTGTGATAATGGCAAGATCTTCACCTCCAGAGTAGTCAAAATTCTGACCACTTCCATGGGAGCACAGAAACTTTTTTCAGCTCCATATAAACCATCCACAAATGGGACTGTGGAAAGAGCAAATGGAACTTGGTTTCCATTCTTTGCAAACTGGCCTCATCTGATCCTCTTCACTGGAATCAATATTTACCTAGTGCTCTTATGGCATACCGGATTATCTATCACTGGATTTTGAGAATGTCTCCATTCCATCTCTTGTATGGGCGGGAGCCATGCATACCTCTTCTCTTAGCTAAGGGTATATTATCTTCTAGAGTTGAGGAACCAGAGAAAGTTATGAGGAGATTGGCTCAAATATAATTCAACTTTAATCTGAAGCTATAAAAAATTTAGCTAAAATGGTAACAAAAGAATGGCAGGCTTTAAATGAGTCCCAAAACCCCTTACCCACTTTCCAAGTTTCTGACATGATGTACTACCATAACCACATCACCCCTAGAAGCAGTAAACTCGGAACAATCTGGGAGGGTCCTTTTACCATCATCTACAAGAGAGGAAACTTGTTTTCTATCAAAAATCTAGCTACTGGTATTTCTACTAATTGTGTACATGACCGTTTCTTTCAGCCCTACTCGCCCCCCAACATTCTTGAGGGGGGTGATGTCGGACATTTACCTTTGCAGCCCAAAAATAAGAATGCTGTAGGTCAAGTTCTTCCAAAAAAGGGAAATGTTGGTTATTTGCGATTTTCTGATGTCATTAAGAGTACGTTTGTTAGTAATAAAAATGAGAAAGCCAAAGAAATTGGCCAATAGTCCCAGGCTGTTTCTTGGTAAAACCCCATTAATTGTGGAAACACCAGTTCAAAACCTGTATGAACACTAGTATTAAATTGGCTGGTCATATTACTCTGACCTCACCATGGACCTCGGGGGACTTATCAGAAGGCACTCCCCCAACCCAACAAAGTCGTCCAATGCACCTGCGTGGGGACACCCCCCTTTTATAGGCTTGTCAGGGGTCCTCCAAGGTGCAATAAATTTCTCAGATGGCGCCTGGCTTAGATTATAAAAACGTTACCTCACAGGTACATTTGGGACAATCAGAACTCCTCTTCATTTGTTCCACAGCCCTGAAGTGAGTTCCCTTGTTATGATACATTATTCCTGTAAATTATCTAATTTGGACTCATGTATATTATTCTAAAAATATTCCTGAACTCCCCTTCAACCCTCAAAATTACTTTAAATACTAGATAGTTAGAGGTCAAGGGGGATCATTTTTTTTCTATTGCACAGGTAAGAAAAATCATGCAAAAAACTTATATTTATCAGCACTTTCTATTTAAAATTTATTTTAGTAAAAAATTTTGTGGAAACCAGCTGCCAGAACGCATCAATGAGAAATAGTAAGCTGGTTTCCCACAACGCCTAAGTGCCAATTTCAAAAATAAGTTAACAGTGAGAAGCATTTCTTGAAAATACACTTCAAGGAATTGTTGATGCAAGGCATAGGTTTTCATTCTTCTTGTTTAAATTCTAAATTTTAAATTTATTGCGGGGAAGGCTGACCATGGGATGGACACTTCCAAAATTGACCCAACCGAGACAACACTTAGTAACAGGGAAGGCACCCCAGAGAAGTGATGCTATCGCTTGTTGCCAGCGGGAACGCCACTTATGGGGAAGGGGAGGGAACGCGTGAAGGGGCCATAGCCACAATTGAACATGTGTGGAGAAATGGGTCTGATTTGATGAACCAAACAGGGAATCAGGAGGATGCCAGCTGTCAGTGGCATGGTGGGAGGTATCCAAACATCCACGCTTTAAAGTGGTCCACCAAATGAAACTGGAATCTGTGAAGAGCTTCTGGGAGGGTGGGGGTGGAGCCTGCGATGGCATCCTAGACAATCGTGTGGATGGTCCGCATGGCGATTGCAACCACCAGAGCACGGAGGGAGGGTGGAAGGGGGAGGCCATTGATGAAGCAAACATATCTCTTAACAGACTGAAGGGATGCGTTTGATCCTGGCCTATCAGACGTTGGACTTCGCGCCATATCACTTTAGAGGTAGGACACTTCTCCAGGCGGTGGAACAGCGTTCCAGACTGGCCACACAAGACGCAGGATGAGTGTAAAGTGTTAGAGCGATCAGCTGTACAGTATACCTGCCTCAGGCAGCGCCACACATGAGAACGGATTTGAGGCTGCAACAGGGGATGGTGTGCGTATTTCCAGATAGTTTTTTGGGTCTCAATGGAGTAAGGGATGTCCATCATTTACATGTAGTCCACCCTGGATAGGACATGGGGCCGTGTGGGGATCACGCCATCATGGATGAGTAGCCCCTGTACCTCTTGTGTGAACTGAGGAGAGGGGCGGCCTCTTCAGGTTGTATGTCCACTAATATGAATTCTCCACTCAGCGCTCCGCATGGAAAGGAGGATTCGTTTGTAGTGGGTTTTAGTACCGTGAGGACCTGTGGCCGATGGGTGTGAAGCCAGGTATTTCATCAGAGAGTGGGGGTTCGATGGATTGTTGAGGCTCAAGGCGCGGGAGAAGTTGGAGCAGGGCGCGTGGGACCATTGTTGGGAGGGGAGTGTAGGGGCGGTGATGGCTGCAATCCAGGTAACCAAGATCTTGGCCGCATGGGCTCTGAAGTCAAGCAGGCCCATGCCACCATGCTGATAAGAGCCAAACATGACTTCTAACCGTACTGGTGGAGGGCGGCCTGACCATAGCCATCCTTGCAGCAGGGCATGCAAGGACTTGAAGAAGCTTGGGGAGAAGGGGATGGAGTGGGCTCCAAACCAGACTTTGTAGAGGAGCATAGAGTTGGCCAAAACGACCCTGCCAGTAAGGGAAGTAGGGTGGGCTCTGAGGGAGGCGATGCGCTTTGTCACGTTGTCCAGAATATGACTCTCCATTACTGCTGATGCATATCCGCCTGCCTCCACCCACACGCCCGGATGGCGGACTGGCCCTATGGTAGGGCGTGGCACAAAGCGGAGCACCAGTGGGACGGTGTGGGGTGAGCTGGGAGGGCGAGCGCGTGTGTGAGCAGATGGGCTGGGCTGGGCTCTGGTTTCAGGGGCCCAGCAGTTTTGATACCGACCAAGGAGGATGATTTCAGTTTTGGAGGCGCAAGTGCAGCGTTACTTACCCGGGAATACTCCTGGATGAGAGCTTCAAGTGCACGTGCATCTATATTATTAGACACCCCAACCACACAGTCGTCTGCAAACGCCATCATCTTGAATGGGGCTTGGCCTGGCACATGGACCCAGTGAGTTGGGCATTTGCGTTTTAAAGTAGTGGGCCAAGGCTGAAGTTGTATAAGAGTGGGCTAAGGGGGTCCCCTTGGCGTAGGCCCCTTTGAGGGTGGACTACTTCTGTTAGGAAGCCAGGGCCACGCACTGCCATTGTTGCATATTCCGTGAGCAGCATTACCCAGTTGATGAAGCAAGGGGGCAAGCAGAATTGATGGAGGCAGGCCCTGAGGTATTCCCAGTTTACTCTATCATAGGACTTCTGTTGGTCCAAAAATACAAGTGCCCCAGAGGCTGTGGACTGGCATGCATTAACCACAGAGTGCACATTGTCCCAAATCGACCTTCTGGATATGAAACTGAATTGTTCTGGGGAGATGGTGGCAGATGCTACAATCCTAAACGGTTAGCCATGATTTTAGTTGGAATTTTTGTATCTGTTAGTTAAAGAAATGGGGCGCCAGTTGGCTAGGTCTAGCTTATCCCCTTTCTTGAAGAGTGTGACAGTGAAGGCCTCTTGTCCTCCTGGCAGGAGGCGCGTTTCAGAAAGGCTCTGGTTAAGGGAGGCAAGCAGCAGTGGGGATAATATTTGAAGTACTTTTTTTAGAATTCATATGGAATGCCATCTGGGCATGGGCATTTTTGTTTTGGTGCACCGCAAATGGCTATCCATAATTTGTTTGGAGTAATCAAATTCATTATTTCTGGGTATCAGGAAATGGTGCAGATGTGGGCGCAGTCAAGAAATTCCACCACTTTGGCTGGCTGAATTGGATTGGATCGGTATAACTCGTAATAATACTTTTGTTTTTTGATTGCCACTTCAGCTGGCATATCCACAATGGAATCATCTGAATTTCGCACCTGTGTGCAGGCCACGCTCTGGTGTGGTGCAATTTTTTTAAAAAAATATGTGGTGCACTTGTTGCCTTTTGTGATGCATTTGGCCCTGTACTGAACACAAACCTGATGCTTGTGTTGCCTTTTGAGTGCGTTGAGGTGGGCAGCTGCTTCACCCACTTCTGGCCCCATGCAGAGCTGTATCCTGTAGCCGGGATGTTGACTCCAGGTGTGCCAACTCTGCCAGAGCGCGCGAAATGACAGCCGATGTAGCTCATGAGCATCTGGAGGAGAGGTGGCGATAGTGGCGGATGGTATCTTCTTTGAAAGTTGCCCATGTGGAAATGGGGTCCCCGCAAAACGGTGCAACAAACTCTTTTGGCAAAGTTGCTGATTCCACCCATGTGGAAAATCCTGATAACATGAGCTCGGGGCGGGGCGGATTTTGCACCAATGTGGGGCCTTAGCAGCTGTGACAGGTAGGTGGTAGGTTATCAAGACCAGTCAATGGTCAGAGAATTCTATTTATGTTGTTTTAAAGTGGGATATGTGGGGTTGGAATTTCTCCGGCGTAAGAATAAGGTCAATGCGGGACATGGACCTTAATTGGCCGTTGTGGATGTTGGGGCGCATCATGTTCTCAAGCAGCGGGGCTTGCCGTGGCAGCGCATCCATTAACCCATGGGTGGCATTTAGAATGTGAAGTTCAACGTGGCCCTGGGGGGCACTGGAGGAGGAAGGCCACCGGTCTGTTGGAGTGTTTAGCCAACAGTTCATGTCACTGACTATAAAAGGGTCTGGGGGTAGCGGGAGGGATTTGACCAATAAGAAAAATTCCTGACACTCTCGTGCACTGTTTGGGGCATAGATGTTGAAAATAGCTTGTACCACGTCAGCCCACGAGAAAGTGACAATGAGGACTCAGCCATTGAGGAAGGTTTCCGGTGATAAAAATTTGAAAAAATTATTTTTCTGAATTAGCACCCCACAGTGCTTTGATCAAAAGGATAGGGATAGGAGGAGCATTGTTTTCCAAGCCTCCTCAGAACCTTGCGGACAGTGGGACTCCTGGATGGACAGGATATCCACGGGTAAATTTTGTTGTAAAAAACTCAGTTTTCTAGCCTGGGATGGCGAGGTCTTAAGTCCAGCGATATTCAACATCCCTAAAGTGAAGGTTTCCCCCATCGCACCTTAGGTGCGAGGGGGTGGGCACCTGGGCCCACTAGCCTCCTCTAGATCCCCATGGGCCTTCATGGCAGCGTGGGTGTTTGCAGCAATACTATCAGTAGTTTTGTTATTTTAGCAGAAAGGTTTGCGTTGGCTTTTGCCTTCACTTTTTGTTTCCTCAACGTCAGACAAATATTTTGTGGTGCGGATGAGTTTGGTGCACTGTTGAGTGGGTCAAAAAAAATTTTCAGGTAGGATGGGCCCCAAGTTGGTTTTATCTGGAGCTTGGTTGCAATGATTGGGTGAGATTGAGTCCCCCATCAAATCCTCAGATTGGGTGGCCCAATCAGCATGGACTTCCCAATATGATTGGTTGATGGATTCCCAATTTGCTTCCACCGCAAAGGTTTTGATGTCCTCCTGGCGTTGGGAGTGTGGGATGGTGGTGGTGACTTTGGCCGCTTCCTTGGCCGCAGCCCTGTGGGCCTGCTTGGCCTTCTTCCGCTCTTGCGGGGAAATAGGCTTTACCAGTAAGGAGCAACCTTGTGCTCCCCACAGGAAAGCCTCTTTGGTGCTTACAGTTGGTTCATAGTGCGCCTCTCCGCTGGCCATGGCTGCTGAGGGGTGCTATTGGAATGTGACGCCCTCCTTGGTGGGGCATGCATGTGCCTTATGGCTGAATGCATCACAGTGGGTGCAGATGGGGGGCGCGCTGTCCACGGTTACCCAGAAAGGGTGGGTGTTATGCCCTTTGATATCAATAAAAGTGGAGTGCAGGATCTGGGTATGGTCCTTCGCGATCTCCTCAGTTGGGGTCAGAACTGCGATGGCTTTGCCAGTGCACAGGTGTGGCATCAGCGTAAAGCGTTGCATTTTGAAAGATTGTATTTCGCCATAGATGGTGAGACCATCTTTCAGGTGTTGCTCCAAAATGTCACGTTTTACTGTAGTAGGCAAAGAGTTGAACGTGAGAAAATTTGGTTTGATTTTGTCCATCTAGTGCATTTTGTTTTGATGACCCGTTGCCCTTTGGGGAGCTCAATCACTACATGCACCACAGCAGCCTCATCTGCTGCCACTTTATTTTTGAAAACTAGGTCCAGCCAACCATGTGACATGGAGTGAGGTGCGATGTATACCGCAGTTAGAAAAAAATTGTGCACATCCCCACAAAATATTTTCCATAAAGCCATTTGTTGAATGTCCAGAAACATGCGGACTCCGTAATTCACCAAAAAAGTGGCTGGGAGTGCGGCGTATTGATGTACTGGTTGAATCATGCTTGCCAACTAAGGATTTCTGGGGAAATAGTGACCGCCAGTTTTTTATAAAAAATTTTTATTCCGCCAGTTTCTTCGGGGCATTTTTGAATGTTTGAGGCCACAGGCCTCCCACCTGCTCCTCTTACCTTACTTGCCAACTGCTCCCTGACATGGGCGCAGACTAATCTCCTCTATGAGATTATCAATCTAGATTCAGACTTGAATTGAATGGGTTGCAAAAATGATTTCAATGAGAGTGAAAAGTTTGGTTTTCATTCTTCTTGTTAGTCATTAAAGCTTCTGTAATCCATGACAATTCTACAGGTCCCATCATTCTTTCACATTAGTAGAAGTAGTGATGCCAAGTAATTTTGAAAAGGGAGTATAAAACCTGGCGTCCATAAGCTGATGAAGCTATTTTGAAATGTTCACTTAATTGAGTTTGAACTTCAGTAAAATATAAATGAAATCAAATTTGCGATTCTAGTACCAATCGTGGACTCCTGCTTTTAGAACTTCATAGTCATTTAATATGATACTGAAAATGTCTTCATAAAGGTTCCTTATTGATTCATTTCTTTTTACTCATTTAACTAATGTACCCTAATTGCATTGATGTGGGCTATTGCATAAACTGAAGTGAGTCAGTCATAATAATTGAAAGGAGCTCTATCAATGTTTGACTATTCTTGAATTGTGTCATGAAAACGGCAGAAGAAGTTTAGACCAGCCTGCCAGTTGAGATGTGTGAGCACCCAAAAAGCAAGCCAGAATTGCAGAGGCATTGCTGCACATACAACTTTGTATGGAGCCACAAATTGGGAAATAATAACCCGTTGGTATAAAGAAATTGTGAATAGCAATCCAAAAACAAACCAGATGGAGACAAACCCAGACACTGGGGGTCTCGCTGCAGGGGATTGTACCACTGGGATAGTTTCTACAGGTTTCTGGTAGGTGGGTTTATACAACTGAGGAGACAAAGAGGCGGATCCTTGCTTTTAAAATGGTGGATTTAAGGCCACAAGATCTCAGTATAATAATGGCAGATAGTCAAAATAAGGGGGTTAAATTTCCAGAAGTGTCTGGCTCGCTGGATCAAGTTGAAGATGATGGTGGGAGTCACAGTAATCAATAAAACTGGTAAAGCCCATCTGGTATAGGGTCTGACAGGCCTCCAGGGTAATGCCATCAGGACTATGGCCAGAAAGATATCAATAAAGTAAAAATTGATAGTTTTCGCAGTAGAAATTCATTGAAAGGAAATGAAGAAAATTGACCAAAAATTTTCTCAGTGCAATGCAACTGATTAAATAGTGGTTGATTGATGTGAGAACAAGCAGGGATCAGGTCCCTCAAGTTTGACCTAACTGGAGATTTTTTGGGAGGGGGCAGATAATCTCAATGGGAACTGACATTGAAGGATTCAGCAGCAGTCTGAGTCACTGTCAGTTCAACCTTGAACGCTAGAGCTGAGGCTTGACTGCATTTCCATAGTTTGCATGACGGCATCTGGCCTGATGAGCTCAAGAATTCCCCAAGGCCACCCCATGTAGGGGCGGTCCCAATTGGTTGGAAACAGGGTTGGGATGCCCAACCTGCCCGTGCCCAGTTGCTGCGTCATTCATTCATCAAAAGAGTTATGTCAGCCAAAACTCCCAATTTTCTGGATAGAGGTTTCAAACTGTCATCGATGGTTTCTGATGATACTATCTGCACGTTGGGGATCATCCCTGAAATTTAAACAGGGGGTTAGCTTTGGCGATCACACTGATGGCTAAATCAAAAATTTGGCAATTTTGGCTGATAATTGATCTTTGTCCCTTTTTGACTATGTTGTTCTGATTGTCAGGCTTGATTGCCATCAGTTTTGGAACAATCGACTTTGATTTGGGTGATCTTGGCGCAGATTTCCTTAATCCGGTGGACAAGCTTGGCTGAGGTGAGCGTGGGTACTGGGGAGGAATCTGAAGAGGGAGAGCTGTTACCCAGCACTCGTCTACCATGTGGGCGAAATCACCCTGGGTGATGAGGGGTACAATCACCTTCTTTGGACTCTTTTTATTAGTAAATAGGAAGATCGCCCAATCCATGCACAGGGGACGTTCCCTGGACTTACAAATTGTTAGGGTTCCGAGTAATATATATAAGGAGAAACTTTGTCTTTAAGTGGTAACTGAAGTCATAATATCTATGTATAACTTGAGGCATTTAATCTCTAACTACTTTGGGACAGTATATCTTGAGCATCGTTTGTTCTGGTATATCCTCGCTGATTTTGATAAGCATTATCCTTATGTTACCTGGATGGAGATCATTCATCAATGGGTATAAGAGTGGTCCTGACTCAGCTTTAACTTTGGAATTTAGCTGTTTTGTTCCTTATGTCTATATATGTGTAAGCGGCTTAAAATTGAGTGGTCAGTTTATAATGCATAATCATTTACTTCGCTCCTTATTCTTCTCATCCTGAAATGCTAGAAGCATGAAGTAGTTAAAAAGAGTTTAACCTAATTAAAAAATGATTCTTCTAAGCTCTAATAAGAAATAAGGGATTTATAAGTAAATTATATTGACTGTTCTAAATTACCACAGTTTGGCCAGACAAGACAATACATCCACATTATGAAGGTTTTGCTGAATATTCCTACAATTTCTTAGTTGGCTCAGGACATAAAGTTCTAATAGGATTGGTAATAAACATCCGGTGCACCCTTGATTATCATCATGAATTTTGACCAAATGATTTTTATATGCTCACAGGATCCAATGATACAAATAATTTGACAATATGTAATGTAATTTCCACCTCTGTAAAGATCTATTAATATGAAATTCCTTCATTTAGTAAATCACTGACAATCTAACTGTTTACTCTTAATCTTTGAAGATATGTCACATTATATGACCCAGGGATCCATAATCTTCTTTTAAGATCCTCTTAAGGTGGCAAAATTTTCTTCTCTCATTATTATGTTATTAAAACTTTGGGTTTTTTTAAAACTTAAACCAAATAAATCTCTTAACTTGGTTAAGAAATATTTAAGGTGGGTTGACCTCTGAAAAAAAATACCTCACCAATAATTTTAAGCCAGTACAGGTTTTGAACTAAAAACTGCACTATTGTGGAAGCAGTTTTAACTGCCAGGCTAACCACCCTCTTAACTTGGAAAAATATCTCTTGGTTTGGTCACATATTAATAAAGACAGTAAATTTAATTAATGCTTTTTTCACAAAGTATCTTGACTCTACTCTTGGAATCATATTTTTATAAAAGATTATTGGGTTATTAGCTCAATCTTCTGGCCTGACTGTTTATTTTCGTTCTTACTTATTTTATTCTTAATTTTCAACTTTCTCTAATTTTGCTCTACTTGTTGCATTTTTGCACTTAAACTTATCTGGGTATTGTATTTTTGTAGAAAAAAGAGGCAAACTTTCTTTTCTTAGATTATCCTTTCGATTCTGAGCAATGTAAACAGGTTTCAAGTCAGATTGGCACGTTTGTTGTCTCTAATTTTTTTAAATTAACCTTGGAAGAAGCTTTGATATCAATAAAGTCCTCTTAAACGACCAATAACTTTTTTAATCACGAATAATAAGAAGCATGTCAAATAGAAGAGATCTTTTGTAATTATTAAATAGGCCTAAACAAAGGTTTAGAGAAACCCCATCAACCTACTTTGTAGATAAATCAACTAGTAGTGATATTAATAAGTACCCTAAATCTTAAGGTTTAATTCATGGCTATAATTATCCATGAGGATATCAAATAGCCAAAGTAAAGAAATTATGGGATTTGAGGCAACAACTAAACAGATATCTCCCAATGCTTAAAATTTAATGGTGTCTAAAAAATGTGAAAGTCTAGAATCTTCCCAAAAATATTTCAATAGCTTTAAGTCTCATCCATTTTAATTTTTAAAGCACATTTTTTAAATGTAAAAGTTATGATACAAAGGCTTTCATGAACCCAGAAGTGGTATACAATGAATAGCCTTGATATAGATAGCCAACTATATAGATTATATTGTTCATTTTCTTATAAGGATTATATTGTAGAAGGAACTTATATTAAACTCCAAAGATAATTTCTAATAGAGATATGTTTCTCTATTCTAAACTCCTTTTTGGTGACTTTGCTTTAATAATCCCTTCACCTCTTACATAGCTTGGATACTCTATCTGAGAGAACTGAAGCAAGACTTGGCCACACTAAAAATAAGAAAAATACTTGCAAAAAGTCATAGACTCAAACCAAGTACTGACTGTTAGACTTCTTAAGAGTAGCATAATTGGCCTCTCAAAACTAAGCCATACAGACTGAGGCTTACTACGTGAGGCACGGTTGTTGTTTAATTATACCTGCATCAAATTTGATTGCAACGTGGAAAATAATCCTATCAATAGTGGAACAACTTTGTGCTAAATGAGTCGGTGAAGATGAAGAAACAAATGTGAAGTCCGCCATTGGTCACATTTCAAGGTTACAAGAAAAAAAATTTGGAGATCACAGAATCTTGAAGTCTAACTTAGATTTCCAATGAAGTATTTTGAGATATATCTCGAGGAGTCATAAACTTAGGAGAAAGAGCCAGCTGTGAATGGGCATCCGCCATAGACAAACACATATAAATTTTTATGACTCTAATATGGTTAAAAAGACATATGATTCAAATGAAAATCTATCCTGATACATTTTGTGATTTTTGCACCAGCTGAATACTAAATTGTGCACCTATTAGGGGTCTATAACAAGGAGTTCCATCAACACAACAATACTCAGGTGTTTTGATAGTGGCGTATGTACAAGAGTATGATTTAGAGTCATAGATTATATGTGATTACGCCAATAGATCAAAGAAATTGTCCCTGTATTGTATAAAATCAAACACTAAATGGAACTATTGATTTTTTGTTATCAAGTGGAAAAGCTATAGAACTCCTTTGAAAGGATATTACGTGGTCATTTGTAAGCAAATAAGAGGCTACTTGGGTTTTTTGCTCATGAGCTTTGATAGTAGGACGTCAAAGCCTGAGATGAATTGGCTTTTTATGATTCTACTAGTCATCATAAAAAGGAATTACAGAATAAGCTCCTTTAGTATAAACTAGAGCTCTCCCTAAATTTGAGTTGATGAGCCCTAAGCCTTCCAAAACTCAGAGACTCAGTCAGTATTTCAGAACCCTATTACCCAGTAGCCTGTGTTTCAATGAATCTGTCATTCATGCAACTCAATAGGCTACCTCTTAATTGCCAATAGAATTACAAATTGGAGAGTAATATATTGAGCAATTAACCTAGTTGAGAAAATTATATTACTAGATTTACTGTAGCCTTAACGACTTTGAAAAGCTGGAATAACCTTTAAGAGAGATGAAATCCAAGATTGACAAGAAGTATCAGAGCACTGAGGCAAAAAATGAAGAAGGACTTGTATTGGCGTATTAGAGTATAATAATATGAGAACAAACTCTTATAAACATTCCACTCCATTGCTTGTTAACAACACATTTTTTTGACATCCGCATTAAGAACAAGGAGAATGATAAAGTTTTCTCAAAAGATGTATTAATTTGCTAGACGTTTTACCAAGGCTTACCATCGAAAAATGATGTAGCAATTTACCCCAGTTCAAAATCAAATTTGCTGATTATATTGACAAGTTGAGCAGAGTGACATAAGCACCAAAATTGATCAGAAGCTTATGTAGTACATTTTGTCACAGGAAAGAAGACGCTACCTTTATACCTACCTTCAAGGACAAGTATATACCTGAGCAAGGAAGTAATTCTTTTATCTCTACATTTAAGAGGACACAATGTAAGATGCAACTGACCATCAGAAGGATCAAACATATCTGCCTTGTTTAAGGCACATGGCCCAGGAGGTTATGGCAACTCACATGAACAACCTTATACTTGGGGCAATGTCAAATAAAGCTCTTATCAAGAATGAAGCGTTAAAGGGAAGCTTGAGTAAAAAGAAACAAGACTTTATGAGGATTGTGCAACTTTAAACTGTGTCCCTAGATGAAGTTGAATATCACTTCTAGGTTGAGGACAAAGCTTTTAAAGACCCTAAAAATACACTCATTGAATATGCCATAGCTACCGTTGATTCTGGTTCACATAGTAATCCTAACTTAGCCATACACGTCACATCAGTAAATAAAGCTTCAATTCTGTTCTAGACATCAAGAAATCTCTGATCAATGTGGTTGATATACTTAAGCCATAATACTTTTAGGTAGTCCTATGAAGCCCAAAGTTATTACCATTAAGGAATTAAGACCCAAGAAGGTGGAGAAACTTAAGTGCAATTATTGCAAGAATAACCAAACTGAGGACAAGCGCTTTAAAGAGAAACTCTGCCATTTTCTGAGCAGGGAAAAGGGCTGTTGGCTTAGTGTCAGGTAACTTTAAAGTTTGCCATCTTAAATTACCTGAAACCGCAACATTGCCAGTTGATCACTTCACGTTAATTGAGAACTATTCTAGTAATTCTCTGAAGAGGATTACAAAATTACAGGTCTTTACATATTATGTATGTCAGACAAATACAAGTCTGATGTTGTATTAAGAGTGATTTGGGTTTCAATTTAAATAAAATCAGCCAAAAGTTCCTAGCTGATTCTTGGTGGAACTCTCTAAATTGGGGCAATACTTTTAATAATAATAAAACTCAGCCAAAAAAAGCTTGAGTTTGGGGAGCAGGGATATTCCAAATCATTTGTGAAAGCAAGGGAGCCTTGCAGAGGTCCCTCCCTGTCATACAACAACTCCTATTCAAGCTTCACCGCAAAGACTTGCCCATTTATAGGGTTGGAGGGGGTCCACAAGGTGAAAATATTTTTCTCACCTTCTGATTTAACTAGATATATAAAGTCCCTTCCTCATGGGTACATTTCTCCCAGTTGTCACTTCCCCATCTGCCCTCACATCGGAGTGAGGCGAACCTTGACTGATCTGATAGGTTGAATCTCAATATTCTCAAAATTGAACATTACTAAGCCATTCAAATTCGAGCCTCAATAGTTATATATTAGAATTGACTTAATAAGAGTTTGTTTCTTATCCCCCACGGGACCTATAAATTATAAAAACCTCAAATTTCTAGTTTTTAAATTTATTTATTTTTAGTCAACCAGTGGTTACAATCCTACATTTGTTAGAGTTTTGCCTAAATAGCACCAGCGAGCCTAAAAATCCTAAAATCCAACAATGTACACCTGCTGAAATTGCCATCCCAGATTGCCTGAATGCTGAAAAAACAATGTCACACAAGTCCTGGAGGATATTTGCTTAAGTCAAGTTATTAGGTGTTCAAAAAGAATTAATATGGACAATGATGCTGACCAGTACCTTCATTAATGATATGCTTATTTTAAGCATAAACAGTTTAATGGTAATCAAGAAAAAACATCCTGAGACTGCAAGAAAGCTCAACGAAACGTTTATTTTAATGAGGTTTTAGCCTTCCTCTAAAATTTGGAGTAACAATAACCAACGTAGAGTAGTGATTTAAAAGTTTAAAATAATGTTTATATTAAACATGGTTTGGAGATCAAAGTTATCATTTCAGCTCATCAAGTAGATCAAACTCACCCAGAACCTGAGTACACCAGGATTATAGCACCGCAGGTCCAAAAACACCAAAGAAATAGGTGCTTACTCTTCCTTGCCAATTCATTATTTAAAACTAGTTTTAAGCTCCCACGATTACTCTGGATAATAGAAATATGACATACTAATTGGGACGCAATTCATGCTTGTATATATAAAAGTCATTAATTTAAAGGAAGGTATTTATCTCTCCTAGCTATGAAGTTCCCTGAGCGCTGGATAACAAAGAATCCAGGAAAAATGAATAATTTTTTTAGTTTAGTACCCTATTTCCCTTTGTCTCTACATAATTTACATTAAAAAGAAAAAATGATAAGGCTTCTCAATCTAGTAGACGCAGCATAAGGTATACTCTTTTATAAAACTTAGGAGGTAAAAATTAATCCAGAACAAATAGTAGTTTCTATCAACATAACCCTGAGGATACCCTCAGATTGCCTGTTATATATCATTAGCTTTGATGAAGTTAGAAGATTTGAACCAAGAGTATTTCAGGTAACCTTGACTCATTTTATGAATGGCCAATTGAGTTCATATCTAGATTTCTGACAAATGCGCGAAATTTAAGAAAAAACACCAGGAGATTGGAAAAAGTCTATTAAATTCAATTACCAAAATTAGGCAAGGAGGAACTTGATAAGGTGCACCATTTATCTGAAGTTTATTAAAATGTTTTCCCAAAGTTAGAGGTAGATTATTGTTATATGAAGAACTGGATCCACAGCACTGACATAGAAGATTTAAACTAATACAAAAAAGTCAAATATGAAGTCAAAGGTAGAGGAGCAATACATGAAGAACAAGCTGAAACAACCATTAAATGCCAGCTTACCTGTGCCCTCACAGAGTCCATGATTATCCCTAATGCAAATTATAAATAATAATGGCGATATTAGAATAGTGATCAATGACATGCAGTTAAATAACCACATATAGAAGGACAGTTATACAATCCTAAAAATTTAATGAAGCTCTGGCCCAACTCTCTGGATTGTGTTTTTCTATCTGATTGACCTTGCCAGTGTTTATTGGCAGATAGATCTATGCCAGAGGACCAAGAAAAGTCGCGTTGATTTTGCACAGAAAGATTATTTCAACCTACCTGTGTCAATCATAAATTTTGAATTTCTCCCATATTATGTCTATGAGCAATAGATCATATCAGCAAATTATCAAACTGAGCTGATTGCTTGTCTACCTAGGTGACATAGCAGTGTTTTCAAAGCCTTTACTTATTATTTAAATCACCATAAGTCAGTGCTTAACGACTAAGAGTAAATCATATCAAGTATCTAGTACTAAAAAAAAAGTAAATCATATCAAGTTAAAACCCGCAAAGTGTATTTTTTCCAAAAAAAATTCTTGGGACATGCTATATTGCGGAAAGGGATTAAACCCATATATAAAAATTTG
Source organism: Massospora cicadina (assembly GCA_022478985.1). Lineage (NCBI taxonomy): Eukaryota > Fungi > Entomophthoromycota > Entomophthoromycetes > Entomophthorales > Entomophthoraceae > Massospora > Massospora cicadina. The sequence goes on from JAKSZP010014484.1 coordinate 114,335, forward strand.
AAGTGATTTCCAAGCTTCATGAGCCAAAAAGCCTCAGAAATATTCAAGTATTCTTATATATGATGGGATAATACCAGCAATTTATTTTAATTTTGCTCTACTCGCTAAACCTCTTTTCTGTCTGATTTTCAAAAACAAACCTTTTATGTTGAGAGTAGAGCAAAGAACTGCATTTGAGAGCATGAAGGATTTGTAGAAAAAACCGTTTATTTAAGAATCTAAAAATATTAAGCTGTTCATCTCTCTTTGGACGCCTTTAACTTAGCCAGAGGGGCTATTTTTCCCAACTGTATGATAAAGGCATTGATGAAGCCAGTGTCTTATCACAGCGATACGCTTTTGAAAGTTGTGTAAACTTACAGAATCATGCAGACAGAATACTTAGCTTTTCACCATACTGTGAACTACAGGCCCTAATTATAAGTATAAACTTTACACTTGTTACAGGCCAAGCTTCTTTAAAGTGGCTGAAAAATGTGAAAGATCAGACAAGATGAATAACCCAGTGGGCTCTCAAACTTCGAAACTATAACATATACATTGTCCAAGAGCTGGAAAGAAGTGCATGTAATGTAGATGTATTGATCTGATTGCCCCTACTACACTTAAACAATAGTGAAGCTTAACTGTTATATGATCTACTCATGAAGCCAAATACTTATGAGGATGAAGATGAAACCATTATTAAAAAGATGTTGAACTGACACTCATAAATACTGATGTTTTCAACAGGTTAAAACAAAAGAAAGTCATAATTGTTTTGTTACCTTAATTGTGACCTTTTAATGGGTACTAGTTTTAATGGAGGCCCACAATACCTTATTAAATGAAGGAGTCTGAAAATCTTGTGACTGGATTAAAGATCAATAGCATTATGAAGGAATACTGGAATCTCTAGTGTAAGTCCTAGACGCTTGCATATTTTTTAAAAACAAATGCTATATAAGAATTAGTACAAGTATCAACCAATGACCCTCAGAAGCTATTACAAAACTCAGTTTGAACAACATAGCTCCACTACCAAAATGCACACGATGAAATTGATTATCTTTTTAGGGATCAATCATTTCTAAAAATGGGTTAAAGCAATTGCCATTCACGCGCAGAAAGCCAAGGCTACAACTGAATTTTTTAACATTTTATATTTACTATGCACAAATGCCCTCAGATACTTCTATGCAACAATGGGAAAAGCTTAACTTTAAGAGTTGTGAGAATCTTAGCTACAAGAATTGGAACACAACATCTATTCTCAGCGCCCTACAGCCCATCTACTATTAAGAATATAGAAAGAGCAAATGGAACGTTAATTTCAATATTAAGCAAAATGGCTACTACAATCCATTACACTGGGACCAATATCACCCAGGTGTGTTTATGATTTACAGGGTAAGTTTCCATATATTATCAAAATGCCATTATTCAAGGCCTGATACAAAAAAACCTGGCATCCAAGATCTAATTTACAAGAAGTTACCAGTGATAACACTTTAGAGCCTGAAAATTTGCTAAGTGAATTGACCCCAAAATTTTACAACTCCAATTGGAGGCAAAGACAAAACCTATCCAAAACGGATACAAGAGAAGCACAAGCAGAAAATTTATCCTTCTAACATTTGCCTACTTTTATGAAATTTAATGTTTAGTTTTATACTACACAACTGTATAGTGCCTAAGAGCATAATATATTCCATCTGGGATGGCTCCTATTCTATAACGTACAAACATGGGCTGTGAATACTCAATCACTTTTTTTAGAAACTGAGTAAAAATAAACTGTGTATCAGGATAAATCCTATGTCATGCTCCCACACCAATATCCTGAAGGGGTGATGTCAGATATCAGAGTATCAGAAATGATGAGAAGTATATTAGCTATTTTAAATCCCCTGAGAAAATTGACACTTAGACTTGAAAGGGGGTAAAAATCCCTCTGATCAACTATACAGAAAAGTCTTTAATTGATAAGGCTCAACTTTTTGATAGGAATTCCTTATCAGACCAACTTGGACACATTTTAAACCCATAATGAATTCTGATTAGCAAAAGTAAAGGATATTACAATGTCAGGTAAGTCTTCCTCAGGTGACGTTTGATGCAGTAAAATATAATGGAGCTGAAAAAGAGTAAGCATCAAGATACTGCCTAATAATTAGCCTATGATAGTAAATCTCGTCCAATTTAGTTCATTAAAATACTTTTTTACCTATCAAAATATGCTACAAAAACCTTAAATAAATTTAGATGCATCTCCTGACCATGAGCCTAACATCCAGAATTCCCATTTCATTTTTAAACCTTTCCCCTATGGGGTTTATATTTTCACACATAAAATACAAAAACCCCTATTACATACCAAAAATAAAGTTATGCCATTGTATTTATATCTAATTTTAATACTTGACTTCTAAAAGTTCTTTCACTAAGCTTACCATAGGACGGATATTCTAGATGTTAGGACCTAAGCTTGACTTGGCACCCTTAAAAATGATTAAAATACTTCTTATGGATCTTAGACTGCTTCAAGTATCTTCCGTTGGGCTCCTTGAGCACAGCACCATCAAGCAAAGAATAACAGAAGACCTACATCAACGCCATCTAATCATGTTTAAAATTTTAAAATTTATTTGAGGTATGCTGACTAGGGGATGGATAATACTGAAATCAAAACAAAAAAAACTGCTTGAAAATGAATGGAAAGAAATAAAACTACTAATCAGGCGGGGAGCGGAAACAGCTAACCCACCATGGCAGAGGGTGAGAGGGGTCAGGGGTTTGGTCCTCAGACATATGCGCCTTGATCATGAAATTTTGATTAAAGTAGTGGATCAAAGCGAAGAGCCAGGGCGTTGAAGCATCTACATAGTGTGGGTGGAATTCAGTGTAATACAAGTTTTCCACCTCCTCATTAAGATTAGCGTGTTAAAGTGCTTCAACAAATGCTGCAACAAAAATTTCAGCTACTTTGCGGGCTTTGGGAAGTTGGGAAAAAGGAGATGCTGTGGCAGGTGATTTTAGCCAAAGGGTTGAATTTGGCAAGTGTTGCAACATTCATGATGGCAGCTTCAGCATCATCAAATAACTTTGAGATGTCACTGCATGTAGATTCGGGGAAGTTGGGGGAAGAAGAGGGTGGGCAGGCCTAGCTGGAACTGAGCCACTGATTGGGCCACTGCTTTGCATAGGGTTGGGCACCGGGGAGAGGCCACCACAGCTAAAGTGAGCTGGTGGTCACTTTAGTAGGGGCTGCATTGGGCAGAGGAGTGAAATGTTTGGGGGGTGGGGTTTCATCAAAGTCAGGAAGAAAAATTCAGCCTGACCATAATCAAATTGGCTAAGAGATTGACTGGAATACTCACTAATCAGAACGTTACCTGATTCGTCAACCTCTGCCAATAGGTCCCATGGATTTTGGTTCATGTGAATAGTGGCGTTAGAAGTTGGGTGGGTGGGTGTGGTCAAATGGGTTGGTGCTTGGGTGCAAAGGGTGGTCCAATCCTGGCTCTGATTGGCTGGGGTGGGTTTAGGTGGGAGAATGTGGCTGGAGGATTTGAGGGGGCCAATTTCCCATTCTGGCATATCAAATGAGAGTGGAGGGTGGGAGGGGGCAGCAAAGTGCCAAATACAGAACCCACGGAGGGGGCTCTGAAGCCGCATCAAAGAAAGCAACATGTGGGCAAGCTTTTTTTGCATGGTCAAGCCCAAAGCAGAGGGGACAAATCTGCTGACCATTATTGACCTGATCCCAAAAGAAATGATCTGGCGCTGCTGTGACACTAGCAGGGGGCTTGGTGGGCTATGGCAGGGTGGTGTGGGATGATGGTGGCAGTTGTGCGAAGGGCAGCGAGGCGTCCACACCAGAGTGACTGCAAATATGAGGTTGGGCTGAGTGCCATAAGCCATAAGCCCCTTTACCAACTGGTCATATAAAACTTGGGGCAGGAGGTGGGATGGGAGATTCGCAAGTTACACCATCAGGGTGGTGTCCAAAGGGAGGCGAGTATGGGTAGTGGGAATAGGGGTTTTTTTATAAATTAAATGAGTTATCACCGCCTCTGCAGCATCCTCCTCTGTTTGGAACCCAATATTAAAGTAGCCCTTAAATGGGCAGAAGTCAATAAAGCCAGCTGGTGCAAAGGCCACAGTAGCTAGGTTGATAATTTCCTTGTTGGCATATGGGAATAAATGCCCATAGTCAACATGGAGGCAAAATAAAATGGCAGAACGAGGGAGGGCAATTGGATGGGGTGAGAAGGGTGGATGCGCGCCAGGTGGAGCGCTAAGTCCCGTGGGGGGATAAACTGGCCGGACAAGGTTGGCAGGCTGTTTGAGCCTATCTGAACATGCTTGCCCACTGGGCGGAAAACGCTAGGCGGTGGAGCACCGCTGCCCTACACTGGGGTGGCAGGCGGCGGATCTGAGGACATCAAATAGGAAATAGGCGTGGCCAGATGGCAGTGGATAAAAAACTTTACTTAATTAAAGCGCTCAAAAGTGAGTTTGAGCGAAAAGAAAGGTGTCATCTAATCATGTTAGAATATATTTATATTTTAAATAAGCCTTCTATAAAGTACTAATGGCTACTATTAGTCTCTACTTGACAGATAGAATAATTTTAAAACTTTGATTTATTTTATAAAGCAAATAAAACAAACATATCATTTAATGCAATAAAAACAGTTAAAAGTAGAAGACGTGAGATAGTATTATTCTGTTTTTGCATCCTATAATAAAAGGTATAGTATAATGGGAATAAAAAGTTTAGATTGTAAGATTTAAAAATTATAAGTTCCAGTCACATCTATATATACAAATTTTGGGCTTTCATCTTTGTCTAGGGTAACAATATCAAGTTCTTATTCCTATATAATTTTCTAGAACTAATTATTTTATTATGATGTGGAACTCGTTGTTTAATTACTAGAGCTATTGCTTTAATTGTATAACATGTGCTTTTTGTGAATCTTGTGGCTTTGTTGCTTTTCAGATACTATTGATTGACTCTATAAATTAATGGTTTACTAAATTCTGTAATATCATTATGACAAATATGCTAGGATGGAAAAGCTCATTTTGGTTAAGCTTGAAAATTTAGTCATTATTGAAGTTTTTAATCTAATTTTTGTCTATCATCAGAAGCTATTGTATTTTTTTAGCCATCTGAGGGTAAGTATAGCCTTGATTTGCAATATCACGATTCATCAGATTATGTTAATTAGTGGCTACTAAAGCACCTCAATTTTTATAAAATTATAATGGTCATTGTTGGCTATCTGATATTCATCCATTCTGTTACTATGACAAAATTTTTAGAATTTTAAATGATATTTAAGGAAGATTCATATTTATCAGACAAGTCTTCCAACAATGGCTATAAGTCATTTCATAAAATGGTCAAGACTTCAGCAGTAAAGCATATATTGCAGGATCTACATCTCAGTTCCTGTATCATATTTTCATAAAACAGATATTGATTCACTATAGTTTTATAATCTTTTTAGTAATAGTGGGCTCAACCCAAAAAGGGGTGACATCCACGCACTTTTATCTTCAATAAATCAAAAAAGAAAAATGAGCTTTCAAATTAATTTAAAATATGACAACTTGGCTACCAGCCTAAAAAGCCATCTCAGATGGGGAAGAGTGTTTGAGGATCAAAATTTAGCACTAGCTTCAAATGGCAGGCCATGGCAGACTAGATGGGAATTAGTGCATCCTCTTGTTTTATCATCAGATAAGTAAGACTTTTTTACTATGATGTAGTCAAAAGCTGAAGAAACTAGTATATGTAAAAACAGTTCACTATTTCATATGCCCTTTATCAAATAAAATTGTTGAAAAAATCATTAAGACCTACAAGGGTTAATCAATTAATAAGTTGCAATAAACTACAATTGAGTTGGCAACAACTGTTGCGCTTAACGTTACTTGCATGTAGACTTAGTTACTATTAGGTGATATATTATTTTTTCTTTATGAGGCTCTTGAAGACAAAATGCTGCTTTATCAACTCTATTCTGCCCAAATTTTCAATGCATATTGTTGAATCTACCCCTTAGAAACTATACTACTTTTCTCTTTTATTGCAATCACTTTTGCAACATATTCAATTTAAGACTAGGTTAGTTTGATAATCTCTTAGAGGATATTAGTGTGCACCTAATGTTGGGTAGCAGTTGGGTGAGGAAAGTAAAGGGCACAAGTGTGGGCCCCACACCGTACAAATTGTGTAAACACCCCTGGCAACACCGGCGGCCTTGATAAGAATAATAAAAACTGGTGGTTAGTATTTCCCTGGAAAATATCTGGCCTGACAAGCGATATGTAACCAGTTCATCAATAATCCACATTCCCAGCCCTTGTCATCAGTGGAACATGGGGTTGATTATTCCTGGATATTAACAAATGGCGCTTTAGAAAAGTTCTGTGGAGATGTATACATACATTTCTCAAATGCAGTACACATTGCACCACACTCAATTACCAGAGGTTGGTTTGATCTTGGGTTTAAAAATAAACAAGCAGCGGACAAAGCAGAACTGGAGCATATGGTGGTAGACCTCCCAGACGGTCAACAGGTGGTCAAGATGGAGCGCACTTGTTGGACCAAATCAATTTTTCATAACGTTTGACTTCCTCTACACCACAATTAAGTGCACAGTGCTTGAGCACCACCTATGAGCTTGGCTTAAGAAATATGGGGAAATTCAATCCTTCAATATGCAACACTTTACGCTCATGCCAGACCTGTGCATAGGCAAAGCAATTGCTGTGATTACCCCATCCACAGTTGTTGCATAAGTCTTGGCCCAGATTCCCCACAAACACATTTGTTTTTGTTTATGGGCAGGAATCCCACCTGTTTCATGTCACCATGTTTACCGCGCCCCTATCTTCACCTTTTGTCAAACTTTTGGCCGCAAGGCCCACACTTTCCCAGACAAGGAGGGCATCACACAAAACGAAATCTTACCTGAAGCAATGAGCAGTGTAGACACCCACTATTAACCAGCCATAGACACTGATGCTGCCTTCCCATGGGGCGGACTGGGGTGTTACATTAAGGTCAAACCTGTGTCCCCACAGGAGCATAAGATGGCCAAGTAGGCCCACAGGGCAGCGACCAAGGCAGTAGCCATGGCTGCATCTGTGATCCCACCTGCCCATACTCAGGAGACATTGAGTCATTCACTGTAGAAGCAGCTTGCGAATCTATCCACCAATCAGATAGGGCCAACCAACCTGATGACCTGATGGGTGTATCAGATCTACCTGAGCAATGTTACCAAGCATCAGTTATAACCAATTCTTCAACCAATTTACCTTCCAAATTTTTGCCACCCTGAGATTACGCACTGATGGAGCACAGCAATGCAAAAATTTGTACCAAATCTACAAAAAGGAACAACAAAAAAACACATCTACATTTAAAAAGTTGGAGTCCATTAAGCCCTTTGTTTGTTGAAAAAAACACTATATGTGGGCTGCTGCTGCTGAGAAAGTGGCAAAGGGAGGCCAATGGGGCCATTCCCCTCACACCTAAGGTGTGATGGGGGGAGCCTTCACAATAGGGATGTTGAACATTGCTGGACTCAATGCCTCGTCGTCCTGGAAAAAAAATTGAGTTTTTTAAAAAAAACAATCTACTTGTGGATATCCTGGCTACTCAGGAAACCCACTGTCCATATGGTGCTGAGGACACATGGACAACCATGCTCCTCCCTTCCTTTTCCTTTTGGTTGCTGCACTTTGGAGTGCTTATATATGCGCCCCTAATTTTAAATTTATTTTCACAAATTCATACCAAAATGGCCACGTGCTTGTAGTGTCTTTTTCATGGGATGACGAAGTGCATGATGTTGTTATTTATGCCCTGACCTGTGTGCAGGCTCACTGGGAATTCTTCTCAGCTATTACTTCATTCTCGCTTCCCCCTGACTTGTTTGTGGTGGGCGATATGAACTGCTGGGCCAACCTAGCCACCACCGCTGGCCTTCAGCGCCTGCCCCCCCAGCGGGCACATAGAACTTCACGTTCTAAAGGCCACTTTGGGGATGTTTGATACCCTACCTAAACTTGTACCGCTGCTCTCCAAAATGTTTCTTACTCATGTGCACAATGGTCATATGAGGTTGATGTCCCACAATGACCTTATTCCTGCCCCATTGAAATTTCACTCTCAGGTTGCACACTTTACAACGACAAAAATTGATTTCTGACCATAGGTTGGTGTCAATTTCCTTCTCTCTATTGCACCTAACAGCACAGGCGCCAAAGTGGTGCAAACTTTGCCCAGCTGAGATCACGTCGCCCAGGTTTTCCTCATTGGTGGAAACCAAAAACTTGGCACTGGAGTTACCACATCGTTCTGTATGGACCCACTTTTAACCTGGTCAAAATTCAAAGAGAGCAGCATCTGCCAGGCACGCCTAATCTCATCACGTCACTCTTGGGCTGCCTTGGCGGTTATTTTGCGCATGCTTGCAGAAGTGGACCACCTCGAATCTAATGTCCCTGCTGCAGGCTACAGCCCAACTTGGAGTTAAAAGTGGGCAGAGGTGTCCTCTTGCCTTAATGCACTGGTAAGGCAAAACACATCACATTTGTGTACGGTACAAAGCAAAATATATAAAGGCTGATGAAACGTGCTTCATCTTTTTTTCCAAAAGTTATTTGCACCGCAACAGAGCTTGGCCAGCACACAGGTGAGGCGGCCATACTCCATTGCAGAATCTCCAGCCAAAGTGGCAATTAAGGTTTTATATTATTACCTTAAATTGTATCACTCTGATCCAGTCAAACTGATCAAAGTTGCTGAATTTCTCAAAAGTTCACGTATCTGCACCATTTCCCATTACCTGGAGTCGATGAATGTAATTTTTGGTATAAACTCTGGTATTCAGTTCACGGTGCACCGTACAGGAAATGCCCATGTCTAGATGGGATTCCTTATGAGTTCTACAAAAAAAATTAATTATTTCTCCTCTTTTCTGCTTAACTTAAGGAATCGGTGTTTTCTAAAAATGCGCCTACTTCCTGGGGCCAGGATACTTTCTCTATAACGCTGTATAAGAAAGGGTATAAGCTGGACTTGGCCAACTGGTGCCCCATATCACATATTTATGCAGATACTAAGTTATTTACTAAAATTATGGCCAACCGCCTAGGGGAAGCTGCCTCTGATCTCATTTCCTCTGGAATAATTTTGTTTCATTCCCAAGCGGTATATATGGCCAATATGCATACTGTAGCCCCCTTTCGCCAATACACGGCTACTGGAGCACTTGTTTTTAGACCAGCTGAAGGTTATGATAGAGTCAACTGGGATTACCTTAAAGATTGCTTATACAAATTCCACCTCCCTCATTGGTTCATTAACTGGGTGATGTTGCTAATTGGAATTCTCCACAATGGCTGTGCGTGGCCCTGGCTTCCTCACTGACATAGTTCACCCTCAAAGGGGCCTCCGCTAAGGTGACCATTAAGCTCACTCTTGTTCAACTTCAGCCTTGACCCACTTTTGCGCAATTTGAATGCCCGCCTTACTGGTGTCCATGTGCAAGGCCATGAAGCAGTCAAGATGTTGGCGTTTGGTGATGATTGTGTAGTTTTAGTATCTAACAACCAAGATGCACTCATGCTTGATGATACTATCCAGGTTTACTCCGGAGTAAGTAACGCTGCACCTTAATGCCTCCAAAACCGAAGCCATTCTACTTTGGGCGTTTCCAAGCCCGCTGGTCACCAGAACCCCATTTCCTCCCTGCTTCAGCAGTAGCTCAAGGGCTGGCTTGCCCAACACCCCAAACCGCCCCACTTTTGCTCTTTTTCGTGCCAAGACCCACTGCTGGTCCTGTTCGCTTTTGGGTGTGTGGCTGGAGGCAGGAGGGTACACCTCATTGGTGATGGAGCACTATATACTGGACAATATCACAAAACGCATCGCCTCCCTCAGAGCCCACCAAACTTTCCTCACAGGCACAGTGGTGCTGGACAACTCTATGCTTCTATCTAAAGTTTGATTTTGTGGCCCATGTTATTGCCTTTTTCCCATCTTTCTTCACCTCGTTATATGCCCTCCTGCAAGAGCGAATTTGGTTAGGCCGCCCACCGCCAGTGCGCTTGGATGTCTTTTTTGGCCCTCGCCATAGTGGTGGTATGGACCTGCTCAACTTTGATGCACATGCCACCAAAATACGTGGCACCTGGATCGCTGCAGTCACCAACCCCACACTCCAAGCCCAAGACTGATCACGCGCAGCCTGTTCCAATTTTCTCTAGTGTATATGGCCTTAGAAATCCTTCCTACCCCCATTCTCTGTTAAAATATCTTGGCTCACATCTCTCTGCAGTGGGCCCGCAAAGGGTTTTGCCCCACTTCAAATGAATTTTCACCTCCATGCGGAGCACTGAGTGGAGAATTTGCATCAGTGGGAACACCGCCTAAGGGGTCTCCCTACTCCCCGCTTCACACAGAAAGTACAAGGACAACCTGTTTTGAACAATGCGATACCAAGGAGGTCCCCTATCATGAGCATGGTGGATTATCTGGACATTTTGGACATACTCTACTCCCTAGAAACCCAAAAAGCCATCTTGAACTACGCCCACCACCCTCTTTTGCAACTGCATGATCATTCCTATGTGTGGCGCTGCTTAAAATTGGTGTACCATATCACCAAGCAATCCAACGCGTCACAATCCTCATGTGTTGTGTGTTACCAATATGGGACTTTGGTCCACCGCCTGAAAGGATGCCCTCTATCAAAGCGATCTGGAGTGAGGTTCAACGTGTTTTTACAGGAGCAAGCACAGTACTTCAGCCTATCTAAGGTCATCATTGCCTTGTCCTTGAATTCTCTGATACAACCATCCCTCTGAGCCTTAGTGGTTGCAATTTCAATGTGGACTATTCACATGGTTGTCTTAAAGCCATTTTTAGGCTCTACTCCCACCCTCCAGGAAGCTGTACGCCGATCCAGTCACACCTCATGGACTACTTTCAAGCATTGTTTGGGTACCTACTATCCTGTCAATAACAGTTTGTATCATCCTGGTTTCTGGTTTGGTTCATCACATCAGACCCCTTCCTTCATACGTGCTCAATAGTGGTGCAAGCCTCTTCTCGTGATACTTTCCTTCCTTTACTTAGCGTTCCCTCTGGCAACAGGAGACAGCGTTAGCTTCTCTGGGGTGCCTCTTGCCTCTATTAGTTCTTTTAGTTTGCATATTAGAATATTCCATCTTATGGTTGCTCTTCCCCAAATAAATATTTAAAAAAATAAAAATAAAAACAAATAAAAAACCTAAAATTAGGATTTAAAATTTAAAAAATTTAAAAATTACCCCTTGGAAAACTATCATTAATAATTATTACCTGATAAATTAGCAAAGATTTAACTGAAAAGATGAGCTAAAAATTTTAAGTCAACCATTTTAAAGAATAATTTGATACTTAAGAGAACTAAACCACTAAAATATATGGTCTTATATAAAAATGTTATTATACTCTTTATATGGAGCTAATTAAAGATGTTGTAAGCCATTCAAACGAGCTTGTTGCTGTTTTGATGAGACAAGGGTCTGAGTACTCTATCATGGTTGTTGATATAAGCGTTGTTATTAACAGAGTCCACTTGAGACACTTTACATATCTCACCTAGTCTATCATTGGGAGATGTGAACTCATGTAATGGACACAAATAGGCCACTTGGTAATTCCTAAGTCTCTGAAAGGATTATGGAAGTGGCAGCCAAGATCTGAAATTTAAATGAGTTGAAGGTCGCAATTTAGCCAAGTATTCTAGAAATACTCCAAATGAGATCAATACAGAAAATCAGAGTGGTAACTATATTTTAATTTCAAACCTATATGAGGTGTCTAACAGACGAATATACAAATGTTTTTTTAGAATGAATGAACCATTAATTATGGGCATACTGGGCTAGTAGCCCCATCAAGCAGAAATAATTAAAACCCCCAAAAATAACCTTATATATAAATATCCAGAACACCAACTTTGAGCATGATGCTGAGATTAGTCAAAGGGCTGCTATACATTGTGTTCAAATGGTATCTATTGTGAGGCAAAAATCCCAAATCAAGATATTTTAAATAATTGGGACCATCTAGTACTAAAAAAAGATATTTTAACCAAATTGACTCTGAGAAGAAAGCTAAAAAAAGAGAAATGACTTACCTGTTGTAAAAACTGTCCATGATCCTATTATTTTTGATGATCTGGAAGACAAAATGAATGGCATTTGTAGACACTAACTGAATTAGGGTAGATATTTGGCAATTGTCATCCCTCAATAAAATGTCAAAAAGCAATTTAGTAATAGCTTTGTAATTATAGCCTTATTATTAGAAGATTCACATTACCATCCTGTCACAGAAAAAATAAAGGGACACATCTTGATTTTTCTTTCTCTCCTTTGTAGAATCACACAATTGATTAACATTTCTGACTCAGTCTGTCTTTGAGTCTCTCTCCCCGCTATACTTATACCACTCCATTAATGGCAGTTTCACACTACCATCCAATCATATTAACAATAAAATGAACACCTCTTGATTCTTACTCCTTCTACTTGTTAGTCACACTACCAAAATACTCTCTCTAACTCTGTCTGTCTTTCAGTATCTCTCCCCAAGTTACTTATATTCTCCATTTTTTATTTCCTGTAGTTGGCCCTAATCAATTAGGGTTACCACGGTGTAGCCATTATTTTCTGCCATAATATTCTTAACTTGGCTATCATCTTAGTATTTACAAGCAGATTTTCAGTATGGTTTTCTATCAGAAATTGTATGCAATTATCCTATTTTGAATCAATTATTGTAAAATGACATGTACTCGGTTAATTTAATATTAAATATATTTTAGTCATGATCTCAGCAGATAGCCAACGATCTGTCATTCAATAAGTAGGTTATCATCTAGACATTTCTAATTTCGCAACATTTCTTCTCTAATGTATGATAGTATTCTTTCAACTTTGTCCTTTGTTTACTAAATTTTTTGAAAAATCATCCTTTATAATATGCCCACACACTTGTATCACTTTATCTTTCTGGGAGCATGGCTCAATGGAGTTGAGCCTAATCCTGATTCATATCATTGATGGAGCTCCCAACATCTATGATGTAGATGATGTTCTGATGGTTATTGTTGCAACTGCTCTGACTCAGGTTTGACCCCATCCTGGATTTATCAGCTACCTGAAGTCGTGGCATCTCCCTTATGAAATCTCATGTCACAGTTGCTATGGGATGGGGAGCATGTTTTGGCTTCATTTACAGAGGTTGCGCAGCTCCTGGCATACATCTTCGCTCATATGATGTTACCACCAACTGCAAGGCATTAATCATAGTGGATTTCAATACAAATAATGCTATGCTTCATTCATGGTAATGATTAATGGGGTGGCTGAGCTTCCTTGCGCTCAGGCCACTTTCATTCACTGGAAAAACTTTCGTAAATAACCAGCTCAACAGTATGCAACTAGGGTTTCTGACATGTTTTAGTCTATGGATGCTAGTAACCAAAGTCGGTACCTTATATTGAATTCAATCATAGGAAATATGTTTTTTTCCTCCTGAAGCTAAGATTGATTTAATGATAAGTGACCATTGGGATGCAAATGAGTTGTCCTATGGGTCGGCGTACTCTGCATCCGCCTCCTTTACCCAAGCATATCCCAGCTTGGACAACTTTTTATAGACTTCATTGCTCTCAGAGTGACCTTTTTGTCCTTGGCATATGGGGCACAACTCCTCGTTTAGGGTCCACTACATAAAAATCCTCATTCACTATATATCCTTCTTGTCTTGGGACCATAAGCAGGTCTGGCTGTGGGGCTAGCTCCTGATGGCCCAAGGGCGTATTTGTTTTTTTTGACTTGGTTGCTCTATCCCCATAGCTCCACCCATGGATTACTAGTCATGTCTCCTATAGAAGGTCGTCTGCAGAGGCCTCTACCCTCCTGATAGCAGATCATCTCCCCTTCTGCTGCTGACCCTATCCCCACTGAGGAGCGAGATAACGCTGGCCCCAAGGGAGACCAAAGGTCAAGGAGACCAAAATTACTGTGAGGTGCCATGGGATGAGTAGGCGTGCGTATTGCCAATTGATGGAGTGCAAGGCCGCCAGGAGGGATTGGAGGCGGCGAAATTGAAGGTATTTGCCGAGGTAGCAGACTGACTAAGACAGATAATATAAATTTTCTATTGTTAATTGTGGGTTAAGTTTTTTTATACTTTCTATATTATCAAACTTAAATCTCATATATTTCTGTTCTTTAAACTTGTTTTCATTAATTTCATCTTCTTTTTCTGAAATTCTTTTTATATTGTTTATACATGTTAAGGAACTTAACATGCACTTGGTTGACAATCCGACCTCTGCTGGCTCTTTAATTTTTATAAGGTTGAGTGGACATCTTCTCTATTATTTTTGAAGGTTCCAATCTGTATATATAGTATGTTCTTTCATCCTTATATGTTCTTATCATGGGACAAAACATGTTCTCCTATCTCAAACTGAGGTAGTATGCTATAAGATAACCATCTAGTGATGTGGTCCTTGAAATTCTTGGGTATTCTAGTGGAGCGCTCTTTGGTAAGAAGTTTGATTATTGTTGATGTCGAGTTTACCAATTAGAGTTGTGGATTAATTCCTTTGGTGTCCACTAAGCGGGAGTTATTAGCTGGGGCAGGGCTGAGTGTCTTCTGTAGAATAGCTGAAATGATATCTTCCTGGTTTGAGTGATAGCTGATGTTGTGCACAAAATCTGTTTTGGAGAGGAGGGTTCTCTAGTCTGATGGTCTGTTCATCACATGGTTATGATTATATTCACTAGAGTTCCATCAACACACTAGATAGTTCTGATGGAATTGGAGTGGTATGGGGTTATTAGTTCCCCAAAAGATCACCATTAACACATTTAGCTTTGGATGACGTGTGAGGTGAAGTTGGTCCAATGTCCATAAGTATGAACTGCAGGCAGTTGTGCCATCAAATACTTCACTCCATCATATATTTCTCGGTGATTACCACACCTAAGTAATTATTTCTCATGTATCTAGCCATTCTTGTCAAGTGGTCTAACAAAGCCATGAAGTACTTGTAGGAATTAAAGCCACTCAACAAGGGCCAAGTGATGTCACTTATTACCATGTGCCACGCAAAATGAGGCTTTACCTTATGGTAGGAGCTTTTCTTGTGGAAGAGCTTCACCACCTGGCATTGATGGCATCAGGATAACGTTTTGAGAACATTAAAGTGCATTCGCTACTAATAATATCACTTTTTTTGCAGGAAATCTCCTGTTTTCATGGACCTTTATATAATAATGCCTTATGTGCATTCATAATAATGTCCAGTTGATCAGAAGACCTAAGTTTTTTAAATTAAAAACTAAATTTTTTTTTCTTATATAGCTCACCACTTATTTAAAAGTATTGGCCAACAACATGTCTATACCAGATGATTTATGGTGGTTTATTAGTGTACTTTCAGTTGATCATCTTTTTGCAAATTAAGCCATCAAGGTCTGCCATTATACCAACAGTCAATAGTTTTGATATGCATTTGTATATCTGGTGCTACATGCTGGGGTGTTAATTTTTTTAAAGTCGTATGCTTGGTGATTGAGGACGCATTTTTTGAGGCTCTTTTCTGATTCATGAAGATTTTGTAGCCAGCGCAATAAGGCTTTTTCAATCGCAATTTAATTTTCATTCTGTGGAGATATACACAGATCTTTTGGTATGCATAAATAACAGCTAAGCACTCCCTATTGGTCACAGTGTAGTTCTGTTTAGGGCAGTTTATAATTAGGCTTCATAAGCAATAAGGAACTACACAGTTGTTGTCCCGTTAGGATAATATGGCTTCTATGGTTCGAGTGAGGCGTCAGTATGTATAATGAACTCCTTCTCAAAGTTCAGATATTGATGCACCATGGCGTTTATTAACGCCATCAGGAAAGTGAAAAAGGCACGCTGACATTGTTATGTCCAAGTGAACGTGGCATCCTAATTTAAAAGTCATAAATCGATTCTTCAATACAGAAAGAGTTAAAAATAAATTGTTAATAGTACCCAACCATACAAAATACTTGAACATTGATTTTGTTACCATGATGAGCCATCTTACTGATAGCTTCTATCTTAGCTGGCTGAAGCCTTAGTCCTTTAGCATTTATCACAAACCCCAAGGTAATCTAGTTGTACTTTGAAATTGTTAAAAATAAAAGGCTTATTTTTTATGTTGACAGCCGCAACTTGGTAGTACACCTCCTTTAGATGTCCCAAATGCTCTATAAATTTCCACGAGATGTTTATGTCATCACGATGAATGAGAACGCGCAAAGATTTGAGGTTTTGGTATGGTGGTTTCTTTGGCCCGCTGGAATGTAGTCAGGGCGTTGCATAGCCCCTGCGGCATTCAAGTGAGCTGAATTAGTCCCCTTGAGGTGCTCATCGCCCACTTCTCTTGTTTGGCTTCTGATGGCTTAATTTACCATTAACCTGAGAACAGATTTATGGCGAAAGTTAATATATGCCACCCAGCAGTTTAATGCAACATTGATCATTAGCAGTTGGTAAAAATCTCTAGTGAAGTTGTTGAATATTTGATAGTCAATTGCCATTTTGTCTGGAACTGTAGTTCATCTTGACCATCAGTATTGAAAAATCAAACGCTTTTGGATGGCTTTAGAATCACTTTCTTCAGTAGCTTCCTGATCTCTTTATGACCACTGCTTTTTCAGCTCAGGAGCGGCGGATCGGATAGAATAAAATGTTATGATCCCCTGTATCCAACCATTAGATGACACCATGAGCGAATCCAAGTTGTGGTCATTGGTAGCAAAGATTTTTTTGAATCTTTAAATAGCAAAAAGCACAGTACTTTTGCTCTTCTTGAAATTATAGGGAAGTATTATCTTAGAATCACAGTCAAAATGCTGGCCAAAGTTTGCTGTATAGGCCAATCTCTTCTAGCAATTAAAAACTTGTTTAAACTGTGGACCTCATTGACAGGTATTAACTGTAGGTAAGGGACGACCTGGTCCATCTGAACTGTCAGCACACTTTCTGCATGTTTGCCAGAAGTACTTCTATCTCATCATGCCCTGGTAATATCATACCTGGTGCAACTTGGGGTTTAGGGCGGTATTGTTGATAGTGATGAAGATTTCCCAATATAGTCCTTCTAGTATCTATTTTAGCTCAGTTCTACAATCTCTTAGTGGCCATAGGGTATTGTTATGTTGCTCGTTAATCTTAGAAGCAGACCCTTATAAGGATGTATTTAGTTAAGGAGAAACCTAGTTTTTTCAATTACTGGTAGAGGATGGGTTCTACCTATTCTGGTACGTGAGGTTAACATGGGCAGTGCGTTAGGGATTTTTGGCACACCACTCAATGTAAAATAGACCAGGTCCTCTGTCCAAGGATCTCAAACATTTCTTTGTTCATGTCAACTACCATGACTAAGTTACGCATAATGCTACTTCAATAAGAATGTTATAGTTTTGGTTGAGTAACATGATTGCTGATGCAATTAAAGTATTTAACCCATACCAAAGAGGCAGCAAACAATAA
Organism: Massospora cicadina; assembly: GCA_022478985.1. Lineage (NCBI taxonomy): Eukaryota > Fungi > Entomophthoromycota > Entomophthoromycetes > Entomophthorales > Entomophthoraceae > Massospora > Massospora cicadina. The sequence goes on from JAKSZP010014484.1 coordinate 131,949, forward strand.
AACCCTTCCAAATTGTTGCATTCTTGCCCATCCATCATGACTAGCACCCAGTATTATAATAGTGGGTTTAATAATAGCTTAGTCACTAGTTTCAATAATAAAATGCTAGTAAGTGCGCCTGTGTCTATAATCGCATATTTTATGGTTTTCTTCACAAACATATACAATAGTTACACTCAGAATAAGCAGAATCTTTATCTTTTAATATTTATTAGAAAAGTCTTTCTATCTAATGAAGTTTTGATGTTCTTCCAATATGTTGGTGTTTCTTAGTAATCATTTATATGGGGTGGCGATGTATATTTTATTTAAGATGGTACGTCCAAAGACGATTACAATTTTTCCAAAGAGATACTCCAGTTTTTGACAGGAGTAGTGTAGCTAGATCCCGGAAGGTCTCCTCTGCTTCACCTCCCCTAGAATGTGAGCTGGTCAGTACCTGTATGTCTTCAGAAGCTTTTCAGTACTGCAACTCATCTGTGGGGGATCCAGGTCCATTTTTGAGCAGTTTATTTTTAGGCGGGATAATTAAGGTCAAAGCGATGGAGGAAGAGTGTCACTACTCTATTCCTCCTGGTTTTTCTGTAGCAGGTTGATCTGTATGACTTTGAATCTATTATACTAGACATTGTACTAAAAAGTAACTTTATTGACTGCAATGGTTGAATATCAATATCAGGCATCCTGTCTAAGAGCGTCATTTAAAGTTTCTATATAAGGGTTGGTAGAGTTTTAAAAAGGATTATAGTTCACCCATGGTGGAATACTAGAGGAGGATGGCCCAAAGACAGTCACCAGCGGCTTCCTTACTGTGTATGGGGGTCTGAACATCATAGTCAGTCATCACCGGTACTTTAAAATTTTTGAGTAGGAGCTATGTACCCTTTGCAGAATTTGGGCCATTACATTGAAGAGCTCACAGTGTGGTTTCACTGCCAACTTCATTGCAATCCCAATGTTGTTCTCAGATAATATGCCCGCTCCTGCTAAGATCTAGGCTACCAAAGTGAATTTGACAGAGAACTTGGTTTGGGTTCTGTTCTGTCGTAATAAGATTGTCAAGAAGTCATCCTTTTGTGAGACATTTTTTTCTATTCCCCCAAATAGTCATAGAACTGTGCCCTTGACTTCCTGATTAATGACAGAGCTGTCCTCCAATTCTCAGGCGACCTGGTTGGCGTTTTCAACATCTAGTGTGGGTACCATTAGTTTCGTCTTTTGGTATTTTAAAACTACTCAAACAGAGAATATGAAGTGTTTAAAAGTAGTGAATGTTTTTTTCTTTATTAAATAGAGCAGCTGATTGATGCAAACACTCTCATTACATAGAGTTGCAAAATCTAGGGACAAGCTGTGGTGTCTCCCACTAGGTGAAGGCTGTGCCAATTTAAGGAGTATACATGGGTTGGGGAGCAGAATTTGAGTCATCACAGCCTTTCAGGGGTATTGGATTCATTGGCCAGCATTATGACAACTACCAGGGTATTCCTATAGGGGAGGCATAATCTTCGTCTTAAGAGCTGTTGCTGACCATAGCCTGGCTGATTTTGCCTTATTAAGTGGTGAAAAGTAATTTGGCACTTTCTCTAACCTTGTTCTGGTTTCCCTGCCCTTGCCCTTCCTTGACATCTTGTTTGTGCTTGTTGAATTTGCATTGCATGTCACAGGTATATTCGTTTTCAGTTTCTAAGTTCATCTCAAGGAAATAAATTTTATATTCAATTGCTTTGTCAAGGATGCTCTTCATATGGGAATTATGGCACTTGATGTTGCAGATTTGGCTGGATGGGACTCAAGTTAGCCTAAGAGTTTTTTCTCCAGAGTAACTCGTCCTTGGGCTAATGCATTGTATCCAAGTCAGTCTTAAACTCAGCGCAGTCTAGCTATTTGGTATTTTTAAGGTGCAAGAATCAGGATTTTTTGCGATACCAAGTGCCTCTACTTGGTTTAACTAGTCTAATAATTATTGGTACTCTGTAGATTAGTTGGATGAGTAGTTTGGAATTTTAGCTTCTCGGTGTTTACTCCAAGCCCCGCGTAGTTTACTAAGATTAACTGCTACTAAATATGTATGGCCAGCGACACATTATTCCAAGGTAATAATGCAATCTATGATGCATGCTGAAGCGGTGTCAATTCCTATTATCATGTCAGTCATTGCTTGCAAAAAACGCTTGTTATTATCTCTTAGAGTATTGACATGTCTAGTTCATTCCTTAAGCTTTTTCTCAAAAGTTTACAAGCTTCCTCATAGCCTGTTGAAGTTCTTGATTCATCTAAGGCAACATTTGGTCCATGCAGTCATGTATGTTGGTAATCCATTTTTAAACATGCACAAACGCTCCTCTGACCTCCATGAATGTTTACCAAGGCGCTCTAGCAGAAGGTGATTGTCATTTTATTGGGTCTACACAAATATCATAATGTAGTTGATTTCTATGTTGTGGTGGGAAAACTTGCATTTTTACTGGATTAAAGATTAGAAGTATGCAACAAGGTATTCCAACAAGTTCTTCTTGGAGTTGAGGCGTCTTGTGAGACTGTAGTTCTGGCGTCTATCTAGTACACGTACATCTTATAACGCTGAGTTTATTAATTGTTTTAAGAACTTATTCACATAGTTCTCTATTGTTTATCCATCATAAAATCAATTACCCTCAAAGGAATCAAAATATAATGTTATGAAGCTGCTCAAGTGCTACATTAGTCACCCTCCCTTGTTGTGATGGCTCCATATCAGGCAGGCTGCAAGTTGTATCCCATAAAGGAGCTACCTGGTTCATGCAAAGTTCTCACAGTGAAGAGGAAAGGTTCCTCATCCAAGGTCTCCATAGGCTAGCAATTGTGTTTTGGTTTAAAGCCTATGAGTGCACAACAGTGGTAATAAGATTGATCGCTGAATCCTTTCATAACTTTAAGATATTTGTTTTTAGGTTGAATCTGTGGCCCCTATAGCGAGCACCACTATAGCCTAACTGTCCAAATTCCCTATTTTCTTAAGATCTGGTAGACAATAGGAATTTTGTTTACTGCCACTAACTGCAAAGGGAAGTCAATATGAAATTTACCACTTCTTAAAAAATGCTATAAATTAAGTTTTTTTAGGTTCATAGAGTTGGCTTTATCATTGGTAGAGGCACACTACTGTCAGTTACAGAAACAATATAGGAACAATTTTTTCTTCTCAGTAAGTCACACAACAATTACTCTTTCTTTCTTTGTCTCTCGGACTTTCTCCCCATTGTACTTTTACTGAACCATTTAAATTATTCTTAGAATCAGTTCTTGTCAATTGTGGCCAACATGGCATATACCTTAGTTTTTCATGTTTGTACTTACTTTGCCAATCCTATTCAATAATTGCAAGCAGTAGTGAATATAAAAATTTATCCGTCAGAAATCATATGTATTAATCCTATTTTGATTTTGTTTTGACTATCAACATCTTTTTAGCACTAGTGGTGCCTGCTAGACACTTGCCCTCTCATCTACAAAGAAATAATGTCTGGGTTGAAACCAGCTAAAAAGGGGAATGTCAGCCATTTACGATTTGTGATGATTCTAGGTAAAATTTTACTAAATAACAATATTGTCAACCAAAAACCTTTGTTAATGCTCGTTGGAACCTCACAATTTTGGGGTAACACGATTTTTATAAATACTAAGGCAACCATCATTAAGTCAAGTATTCAGATTTCTGACTACGCAGTGGACCCTGGGGCGTCCATTGAATGTAAACCCCCCAGCCACAACCAGGTCCCTTCAAGCATCTATTTGGGGACCAACCCCTTTTATAGGCGTGGTAGGTTCCCCAAGGTAAAATAAATTCCGCTAATGGGGATTGGATGAAGCTAATTAAAGCACTACTGCATGAGTACATAATGCCAGCCATTAATTCCCTATCTGTCATAAAGCCCAGGTGAAGCAAGTGTTCCAAGCTTTGAAAAGCTCTTTGTCATATTTCCTAATTCAGGTGGTAACAAGCCGTACTAAACTTACTATAAAATTCCCACTGACCTTTGATACTGTTTAAATATGGATTGGTCAGATAGCAAGGGTATCGCTTTTTCTTTCTTACCCCGCTTTAATAAAGGCTCTTTAAAACCCAAGTTTTTATTAGTTAATTTTATTAAATTTATCAAAACTGTTGTGTGATCCAGCAGCGTAAGCACCAGCGACCACATAAAAAGCTGGATTCCTAAAAAATGGTGCTCACTTCAGGGGATACCTGTACTCTTAAAAAAGTTTGCTTTCAAAAAGCAACTAGCAAGCGCTTTGTCCCGCCTTAAGGAGCTTTAGCAGCGCCCTTAAAAACACTCCTAAAGAACAAGTTCACCCTCATTGAAGGGAGCATAGCATCGTTCTTATATGTCTATGACTCAGTAATGCAAGGCTCATTGGACAAGAAGAAAGTCAAACACATCCTCCCTTGCTAGAGTCATTTAGCACAAGAAATGATAGTCCCATACTTGGAAAATCTGCTTACTTGGGAAGGGTGAAAGATGCTCTTTTATCTGACTTTGGTTTACAGCAAGGTCTTAACAGGGATAAACAGGCCTTTATGCGCCTAAGCATATATGAGGACAAAACACCTGCTGATTTTGCAGAGCGATTTTACCTCGCTGAACAAAGGTTATCAACGTCTAACATGTTTACTCTGGATTATGCTGGCTCTTCCATGTTAACTGGGTTAACTTCTCAACCCTATCTAGCCCAGCATATTATTTCAGTAAAGTGTTACTTCAAAAACATCCGTGTGATAAAGGAGGCTCTGTTAGACGTTGCTGATTTCCATTGCTGTGCTACAAAAAAGAAGCTGAGGTGGTATTTTCATTTCTAACAATTGAGGAGTTTTCACCTGTAGAACAATTGGGGGTGAACATACCTGTAACTATCCCCCCAGTGAAACCTGCTTCTTCAGCAACTCAAAAAGGAATATCACTCCTTCTTATGATACTAAGCACAGTAAGGTAGCTAATAACTTACTCTCACACAAGAAAATCCAAGTCTCTGTTTCTTCCCTTCCAGCTAAGCTGGTAAATGCGGCTCCTAAGGCTACCCAATCTTCTGTGGCCATATCCCCTACCTCCAACGTGGCCTTGGACGTTGTTGAGAATACCCTTGGGGAGGAATCTGAGGGTGGTTATGATGACGTTGGTTACTATATATTGGGACCCCCCCGCGGAAGTAGAAGTGCCTGATCATTTTAACGCTGGAGGAGTAGACGAGACCACCATACGCGAGGAAACGTACCTCAGCCAAGTACTAGGGCGTCCAAAAGTTATTGTAACTGTCAGCGATGGTGACCAATTCTTAGCTGGCTTTATACGCCCTCTTCAGTGGGTTCATCCCATAAAATCCATCATTTTTAGATATCCTGAGACTGCTAAAAAATCTCTACCTTCCTGTTCAAGGAAGTCTTAGTTTTGTTTTAACTTTGGAGGATCGCTCACTAAGGTTGAAGTGGTCATTCAAAAGGTCCAAATACTGGCTATCCTGGACACTGGCTCCCCATTTAACGTGATCTCCTCAAAGCAAATCAAGAAGATAAAGCTAGCCCTGACTTGGTTTACACGCAAGAATTTGGAACTGCTGGCCCCAATAATACCCGTGCTATCAGGGCATATTCTTCCCTTCTCAAACAAGTTGGGAAGCTTATTTTATCAGCCTCTGCTGTGCCTTTAGATAACAACGCGTATGATATGCTCATCGGCACTCAATTTAAGATTAAGTATGAGGAAATTATCAACTTGAAGCAAGGTTACCTCTCGTTGCTCAACTATGAAGTATCGTTAGTCTTATCCAATAAAGAATCCAGGAAGCACAAATACTCTTGCCTAGTTAAATACCCCCTCTCAGCTACCTCTTTGTCTTATACCACTTCTGGGTGCAACACAAAAAAATTTCCCAATTCAGTGGATGCTAGGGAAAGTATCCCTTTTTATGCTGCAGATGAGGTTTTGATTAAGCCTAATGAACAAAGAATGGTTGACACAAAAATCACGCTTCAAATCCCACGCCACTGTTTGTTGCACCTCGTTAGTATTGAGGGCATTAGTCCTTTGGAGCCTCGGGTATTGCCTGGAGTTCTTGAACCAGCATACCAGAGGCCCATTACTTTGCTGTTAGGTAACCTCACCTCAAAGGACATAGTTTTAAAACCACCAGGTGGTAGGAAGATGCTTGTTAGTCCCTGTGGAGGACATTGAACAAATTCACTTCATTGGTTCTATGATGGATATGGGCCTGCCAACGGATAACCTGGCCTGTACCTTACCCAACGTCTATATCTTGGACGAGCTGACCTCAGATGAGCTGGAAAAAGTTAGCACCCTCCTCAATGACTATAGCGATATATTCTACAAATCAGATAAAGACTATGGCTACATGAAGGGCTGGTGCCACTCCATTAATGTGGGTGATGCGCAACCTATTAGGTAAAAACCTTATGGTAAATCAAATCTGGAAAGACAGAAAATGAGGACAGAGCTTCAGCAGTTATCAGACGCGGGGTTTCTAGTTCTTTCACATTGCCCTTGGTCTTCACCTCACATGCCAATAAAAAGTAAAACGGAGGTCATCAGATAGTCATGGACTACCACAAGCTAAACTGACCTCATGAAAAAGATATTTATCCTCTACCTCACATTGATGACGCCTTGGTCCGACTCTCTGGCTCTAACTTCTTTTCTGCCATGGACTTAGATAGCGGCTATTGGCAAATGGACCTCTCCCCTGAAGAAGAGAAGAAATGTGCTCTCATTTGTAGCGAGGGTCTCTTCAAACAAACCCAATTACCTCAAGGGTTGTGCAACGCACCTGCAACTTTCCAGCGTGTGATGGACCATATCATGCAGGACTTGAAATTAAGTTGCATTATTATCTTCCTCTATGACATCACAGTATTTAAAAAAACTTTTAAGGAACATCTTGATCATCTGAAGGAGGAGTTTTAACGACTTTGTAAGTCAGATATAAAGCTAAAGCTCTCAAAGTGTACTTTCTTTCAAAAGAAACTGGATTTCCTCGGCCATTCCATTTCTTAAAAAGGAAATAAACCAATCCAAGATAATGTTGAAGCAAACTTAAAAATGCCTCCCCCTTAAATTTAAGGGATATTCAGGTATTTCTAGGGATGATGGGGTATTACCATCAGTTCATCACTAAGTTTGCCTAACACAGAGAGCCTCTTGTCCGCCTAATGATCAAGAACTCTCCTTTTCAGTGGGGTGCGGAACAGAAGGCGGCTTTTGAGACGCTGAAGCAACTGCTGCAACAACGCTCTATCCTACGGCTCTCAGATTATAATATACCGTTAATCATATTCACTGATGCTTTGGACTATGGCGTTGGGGCCGTCTTAGCCTAATTGGATGAAAACGGTGTAGATCATCATGTATCCTATTTTAGTAAGATGCTGTCAAAGGCTGAATTTAACTACAGTGTAACAGAGAAGAGGTTCCTTGCTGTTCTGTTGGCTGTAAAGCACTATCTCCCTTTCCTATATGGAACTACCTACACTGTTTTACTGACCATGCATCCCTAAAATAGTTATAGAACATGAAAGATCCTACTGGCCAGTTAGCTCGCTGGGTCTAAAGCTCCAGCTTTATGACATGAAGATTGAACACCATGCCGGAACCCATCACATGAATGTTGATGGATTATCTCAGCTATCAGTCCTTCACTTGGATAATAGTGAGGCGGAGAGCCTATATGATCTCTTAATGACCCCCAATGACTGGGAAGATGAGGATGAGCCTGTACAAAAAATGTTATCCTGACACTCCCTTAACACCAAAGCGGAGAATGGAAAGTTGTATAGGCAGGTGGGAACAAAATGGCTACCTTACCTTTGACCCTCGGAACGTGTACCTGCTATTTTAGAAGCACATTCTACCCTAGGTCATGGAGGGGCAAGGAAAATCTATGAATGAATTAATGATCGGTTTTACTGGGATGGAATGATGGAATCTATCATTGATGGCTTGTAAGTTTGCCTTACATGTAAGAAGCAATCCAGTTTCAAGACTCAATACCAGTATTAACGCACTACCCCTCAACAACTGTTCCACACCATTAGTTTGGATGTAGTTGTTCCACTTACTCAGACTAAAAATGGAAACAAACTTACACTAGTAGGTATTTTTCATTTCACTTTGTAGGTGAAATCCGTGGTTCTTCCTGCCCAAACGGCCAAGGACACAGCCACCTTTTTACATCAGAATATTTTCTCTCAACATGGCTGTCCTCAAGTACTACTCTGTTATAATGGAAAAATCTTCACCTCCAAAGTAAAATTCCTGGCCACCTGCATTAGGCTCACCAACTTTTCTCATCTCTGTATAATCCATCTACCAACAGGGCTGTGGAGAGAGACAATGGAACAATGGTATCCATCCTACGCAAAATGGCCTCTTCTGATTTACTTCATTGGGATAAATTCTTACCCAATGCCCTTATGGCTTACCAGATCAGCTGTCATAGGATCTTGAAAATGTCCCCATTCCATGTCTTGTATGGGCGGTAACTAGGAATATATGCTCTTTTAGTTAAAGATTTATTTTCCTCTAGAGTTGGGGAATCTGAGAAAGTCATGTGCAGACTAGCTCAGCGCATCATCCAACTCCAATCTGAGGCTATGACGATTTAGCTAAAACGGTGACATAACCAGGGCAGGCTGCTTAAGAGCTATGAACCCCCTGCCTACATTCCAGGTATCTGATATGGTATTATACTACCATAACTGCATCACTCCTAGAAGCGGTAAGCTTGGATCAATCTGGGAGGGTCTCTTCACCATCACCTATAAAAGAAGTAATGAGTATTCCATAAAATCTCTGGCTACTGGTATCACCATCAATTGGGTACATGGCTGCTTCCTACAGGCTTATTTTCCCCTCAACATTCGTGAGGGGGAGTGATATTGGACGTTTGCCCTCTCAGTTACAAGAGAAAGAATGTCTTGGGTTGAAACCAGCTAAAAAAGGGAAATGTCGGCCATTTAAAATTTTGTGATGATTTAAGCACAATTTTAGTAATAGTAATAATATTATTGATTAAAAGACCTTGGTTGATTCTTAGTGGAACCCCATTAATTAGGGTAACACAATTTCAATAAATTCTAAGTGAACCACCATTAAGTTGAGTAGTTGGATTTCTCTGACCACAGAGCGGACCCTGGGGTGTCCATCAAATGGAACTCCCCCATCTACAACCAGGTCCTTTCATGCACCTACATGGGGACCAACCACTTTTATAGGCGTGGTAGGTTCCCCAAAGTAAAATAATTTCCGCTAATGGGGATTGGCTGAAGCTAATTAAAGCATTACCACATGGGTATGTAATGCCAGCTGTTAATTCCCCATCCATCGTACAGCTCAGGCGAAGTGAGTGTTATGAGCTTTGATAAGCTAATTTGTCATATTTCCTAATTCAGATGGTAACAAGCCGTACCAAACTTACTATTAAATTCCCACTGACCTTTGATACTGTTTAAATATGGATTGGACAGATATTGAGGGGAATGCCTTTTCTTTTTTACCCCACATTACTTATAAAAACTTCTGAAAACCCAAAAAATTTTATTATTGTAATTTTAAAAAATTTGCCAAAACTTTTGTGGGATCCAGAAGCATTAGCACAGCGAGCACATAAAAGCTGGATTCCTACAATGCCCAAACTGATAGGGGGAGCCGCTATGCATCTTTATTTAATTATGTTCCAAAAAAAGGGGTTATTAGAAATATAAAAAATTCCTAATATGGCAACTCAGCTAACTTCCTAGGAATCCATATCAGAAGGTGAAGAAGTTTTGGGGAAACTTTTTTATGGTGCCCACTTTAGCTGGTGGACCATGGCGGACATAATAGGGGTAGAAGAATCAGTGACATGTGGCATAAGGAGGTATAATTGTGGGCTTTCTTCGTTAATGAGTACAGCATGTCCATCGCCTCAATTGACAATCAACATCAAACTCCATTAAGTTATCAAATAATGTTTTAGTTATGATTTTGGCAGATAGCCAATGATCCATCAGGTGATTATCTAGGCTTATCATCCAGTAATATCTAAGTTTCTGACACCTATATTTCCTTAAGTGAGAATTATGTAAATATTTAGCATTTCCTTTGTTTTTTTTTAAATTTCCTAAGCAGTTTTTGAGGTATCAAAGTGCCTAGATTTTATAGAGGAGGATACCCAAGTTTTTGAGTAGGGACTTCTATCGCAGCGTCCCCAAGTTTGATTCTGGTACAGGAACTTTGGGTAGAAAATAATTATGACTGTGTTGCCGTTGTGCACCAATGCCCCAAACTGAGATAGCAAATAGCAAAGGCAGAACATGGAGTTCCTGGCCTATCATACGCCGCGCATGGAGGTTTTTCCAGATTTTATCCTCCTTTCCCATTCATTCAATTTCCCTTAATTGGTGCGGTATCATTCTCAGTTCAGCCCACCTTGAATGAAAAAAAGTTCTAGATTTTAATATAGTAATCAGTATAATCACATAATACTAAGTCTTTTATTATAATTTCATTTCTTTGTTGTAAGATAAGACAGCCAGTAATCAGTCTGGGATCAGATTACAATAAATTTTCTAGTAGCCAGTATTGGGAATTACTCAAAGGCACTCAAATTGTCATCTTGTATAGACAAATTTTTGTAAAAAATTGAACTAAATATTAATTATTTTTTAGAAAAAAAGTAAAATAAATGCAGATGCAGCACAGAGTGTTACAAAAATGTACTAATCATCAAAAATATAAAGTTCTATTAACATAATGCTGTCATATATATGGATATCACACTATAATAATAATAATTCTTTCATCACACTATGACATCTCAGCATATTTTTATAAAACTTATCTTGAAATAAAATTCTCTAATTTAATTCGCTTCATCATACCTTCAAATTATTTTAATTTCACTTGATAAGCTGCATAGGCATCAAGCATAGAGCATTTTGGAGCTAAGTTGAGAATTTAACCAATGAAGGCTTAAATTTTCTAGATTTAGTTTGGATTATCTTTATGATTTATGATGCTAATAGATTATATTAAAAAACTTGTATAGTTATATAATGGTTGTACATTTTAGCTGTATTGCAAAAATGGTATTTTACTAGCCTTACCTATGCTTTAGAGTTATTTTACATGGTATTTAATTTGCTACTAAAAACCATAATCTAAAACGTGTAAATTTTTATAACATAGACTGTATAAAGAGTTTATTTGAGGCAAGCTGTTGAGGTAATAAGTATTTTTCTAAAAGCTAAAACAAAAACTAAAAACTGTCTACCCTATGGTAAAATTTTAATTCCCTTTTAAAGTATAAAGCCTTAGCTAAGCATAATATAGTTTCAAGTTACTAACTAGCATTTTATTTTATTATAATTGAGTCCTTAATTATTTTAACTTCTAATAGAAGCAGACTGATTTAAATAAAAGGATATTAAATTTCAAATTATGTCTGTTACCAGCCCTCTTTTATTATTACTTTCAGGAAGTTGGCTAATTTTTGATTCTATCATAACATGCTGTGCATGGAGCATCATATATTGGACATATAAGATATGAGAAATCTTTAGTTAAGCTCAGTCATTTTGGGATTAAACTCAATTTCCTGAGTTTTAGAAAATTTGTTAAAAATAATAAAATTGAATAAAAGAGCTTTATTTAAATGGAAAAATTTAATCTAAATTATACTCATTATATCTAGATATAGGGATTACCAATTTGAGTGCTCTAAAAGATTTAAAATGAATAAAATGCAAGACTCATGATTTACATGTAAAGGTATTTCAGCTATAAGATAACATTTGCTCACCTCTCTCTTTCACTGTGATCACTTATTAATCAAATTTGAAGTTCCAGAAAAGTTTTTTACTTTCACCCACCTTTTTGCTCATGCCAAACCCAGCCTATGCCAACGTATTTAATGTTTGATGCCCCTGCATGGGGTGGCAGCGCTACCTCCAAGCGTTCATCAGCCACCACCAAAACGCCCCTATGCTGGCTCAGCTAGCCCCACAAACACTTCCAGTTAATACATCCAGACTTAGGACCTAGCCCACTAACTCATCATTCCCAGGTGATTCTTAAAAGTCCCCTGGTACTTGTGGCGGTCAAGTTGCTAACTGATCACCATATAGCCCTGATCTACCTTAAGTCAGAGATTTGGTCTCATTTTCCAGATAATAAAGTAATAAAGCCATAGAGGTCAAGCGCAACAAACCTCAAAACTGGCATCCCGATGAATCAGATTCCAACAAATCAATTAAACTTGAGAGTGGAGATGGCTTAGCCTGGCAGAATTGGAAATTTTGTCAATAAAAGGATTCCAACTTGAAATTTGTTGAGTGTGGGTGTTGTAAAATGTGACAGAATCAGTTGAGATCCGCAAAAGTTTGCACAGGAGGGCTTCCCACTGATTCAATGGAAAGATAATATGTGGATTGGTTCCTCAAGCAATTAAAATATAAATATAAAATGAAGCTAAATGCTCTATCACATAATAGTTTTATTATACATATGGTTGATTCCACTGCCTTTATTCTTCCAACTACTGCGTTTAATTCACAATCTGTTTTAAATCAAAGACCTTCTCCCTTTTTCTCATCTCTCTCCTTTTCACTCATCGCTCAAGTTACTCTTTGACCATTTGTGCAGCTACTCAGCTTCTACATTTCCATTGGTATCATCTCATTATTTAAAAGTTCCAGCCATTCTACCATATTCTGGCCAAGGTCAAATCACTTAGCATCAACCAAATTAAATCTTGGTAATTATTAAATGCGCTACCCTGATCTTGACAGATAACTAATGATCCACCATTAAAATTTAAGCTTATCATCCATTCATATAAATTTATAAATATAAGCAACAACTTGACTGGATGATAAGTCTTCAACGCCGTTTCTTTAATTGCTCATTTGATGCATTCTGTTCTCACAACAACTGGCTTCCTAAGATCTAGCATAATTTAATTAAGTATGGTATGCTGCAATTGTCGGTGACCATGAAAGAATTCCAAATCTCTGATTCCAGCTTACTCTGAACTATGAGGGGCGCCCAAGGTAGATGGCATGACCATATTGAGTCGTGATGAGCTTCTCTTTAATTTGTTGGACATATGACGTCCTTGCGCACGTCCTTCAGCGATTTTGTTGTGCAGTTGCACTGGGGTGGGGAGCAGAGCAGAGTCCCTATGTTTCTAGAAGTGCCCAGCTCCTAGCAAGTGGCTTCAGCTATTTTGTTCTACCCCATATTCATGAGCCACATCCAGAGGTATTTGCAGTCCTCCAGATGTTATGCTCCATGCAAGGGGTGCTAGCCAGCTGGGCAGGGTTCTTCCCCAAGCCCCAACCCAATTTTTTTCGCTGAGGTGAACTTCCAGAACAACTGGCTAAATGCATGAGTTCTGGGGTGTTTGCCACATTCGCAGCTATTGACGCTAATGACCTGGCCTGGTACCTTTACACAATGGCGCTCCTGGTGAACATGGTTTTCTTCTCCCCTCAGGTGTGTTAGATTTAGTGATGGCACGCCACTGGGAGTATCTAGAATGTTCCCGTCAAGTTACATAATTGGTGTTCACTCCTATCTCAAATGCCTATTCAAGCATGGGCGACTTTCTTATGGACGTTATGGCACTTGGCACGTCTTTTATCGCCTTGCTGATACCCATCTCCTCATTTGCGGTCTTCTCTAAATTTATCACCCATTCGTTGCATACTCATTATTTTCCTGAAACCAATAAAGTATGTGGTTTTGGTCTCTGATCCTGGTGGGACATGGCGCATTTTTTTCAATTTTTGGGCCAAGTTTCTACCACCCACTCCTACCCCTGGACGCATAGTTCAACTCTTTTGCCTAATCCATCTGCTGTGACCTCTCCACCTAATGCTATCGCGTCATCCCCTATGTTAATACTAACTCCTTCATCTCTGATAACACAACCTTTGCTCCCTCCCACCAGTCCCCAAATGTCCTCAGGAAACTAAGCCACCTATGAAGCAGAGGAAGAAAAAGAAATATGGCTACTGACAGTCAAAACTCAACTTTACCATAAGAAGCAGATGAGGTGAGATGATACTGAGGCAGCCTGATTGACATATTTTTTGCTTTCTTATTAAAACTTGTCCTTATCTTTTATATATATAATAGTTATCTTTTCTATTAGTTAAAAGCCTGAAGAAACTTATTCTGCACTTGGTTGATATTATACCTCCTTCTGGGTCTTGGATTGTATAGGCAAATACACCAGTTTTCTCTATTATATCATAAGCCTGATCCATACACTAGCTAACTTATTCCGCTGATCAAAGCCATGCTGTTCATGGAAAATATCATGCTAAACTATCGCAAACTGAGAAAGTCTGCTACGCCTTACCATATCAGAATCATGACCTTTGAACTTTTTAGCCATGCTGGTTGAGTACGCTTCAGTCTGAAGCTTGATTAGCGTGGATGTCAAGTTAGAGAAGTATCATTGCTGATCTATTCTAAAGGTAACCTTAACGCAAGAATAAAGTAAAGCATGCAAAGATGGGGTGCTGTAAAGCATCTGTAAAGGTCTCTTAATGGTTGTGGAATGATAGCTAATGTTATAGGCGAAGAATGGCGGTGGAGAGGAGGGTACTTCAAAATACGGTCTATCTGCTACCAGCTTCCTGTGTACAATCACCAATGTCCCGTTAACTTTTTCAAGCATTCAACAGACTAATAATGGTATGGAGTTGTTAGAGCACCGCAGATGGAAATTAATTATTTAAATTGGGGAGAATAAGAGAGGTAAAATTGACAAGGTTGTTAGTGAGTATGACTGTGGGCAACCGTGTCATTGAATTATAAATTCAAATATGAATTTGGCGACAGTGACTTCCCCCAAATATCTTATTGCACGCGCCTCTACAAACCTTGTAAAATGGTTTACTACCATTATGATATACTTGAAGTAATTCTTGTCTGTCAGTAAGGGTCCTAAAACGTCAATGGAGGGCATGTTTCATGCAAACCATGGCTTCAACAACTGATAAGAGGTCATCTGTTGGAATGGCTTCTCTATTTGACATTGGTGGCGACAAGAAATCATTTCAAGAACATTAAATTGCATACTCTTCCAATAATAAAGTAGTCACAAGAACTCTGACATTTTGCATAGCACTCCATGGTTACCACCTTATGCGCGCTCAAAATAATGGCTGGTCAAGTGGAAGGTTTCAGGAAGCTGAGAATATCTTCACGGATCGGCTTATATTACTCATTATCTTTTCAACCTGTCTAATCCATCATCCCATCTAGTTCCCAAATAACTTGGGATGGTTCATCAGCATATTTGCCATTGACCATCCTTTCATACAACAAATTGCACAGATCTTTCTTTACAGCGATTGTCAGCAACTAAGAAAAACAGTCAGCATCATGATGTTTTTCTCTGTGACAATACAGTATTTCAAATTGTAGTCTGAAGCTTAAGGCCCATCTATCAAGGAGTCCCTCCAGCTCGTGAAGATTCTGCAGACAACAAAACAAAGCGTGGTCATTCACAACTTGACTTTAAACTTAAAGGTATAACTGGAACTGCTTATATACTAGATTACAGCTAAGCAATACCATTCCATCACATTGTGATTCTTCTTGTGACGATATAAACTCTTACTACATTAAGTGACGGGGTGCTCCACCTTTTTTCATCCCTTTGGGACAATATCGCCCCAACGGCGTAAATAAAAATCGTCAGTTTAGATGATGAACTTCTACTTGAAGTTTGGATATTGCAACACAGGGCGCTAATAAACGCCATCTGTAGAGTATCAAAGGCATTCTGCAGCAGTTCCATCCACTCAAAAGTAGTATCTTTGTGTAGGAGCTTGAATATAGAGGCTTCAATGAAGATAAAGTTGGGGTAAACAGTTGGAAAAAACAGACCATTTCCTAAAAACACTTGTTATCGCGCTAAGTTCTAGGTTGGGTCATTCTTTGGATGGCTTCTACATTGGCGGGTTGTGGTCTGAGTCCCATATCATCTAGCACGAACCAAAGATATCCTAATTGGTCTTTAAAGAATTGGCACTTGTGGAGCTTGTTTTTGATGTTGTCCTCTGCAAACCAGCGAAATACCTCTTCCAAATGATTGAGTGCTCTTAGAATGTCTGCAAAAAAGGGAAATGACGTCAAGGTACACCAGGACACACAATAGCTTGAGATTACCTATAATAGTGTCCATATCACTCTGGAACATAGTCGGGGCGTTACACAGCCCCTGCAGTATATGGGTGGGCTGGAATAAACCTTTGGAAGTGATCATACACACTTTTCTCATTCTGTTGAAGGCATCTCAATCTGCCAGTATCCGATATTAGGTCCATATCTGAGAAATAGCAAGCACACCCAGTTGACTAAAGTGCCATAAGAAATGGCATTGGATATGAGTCCTTTTTGGTGATTAGAATTCATCTTTTGGTAGTCAATTACTATCCAGTTTGTGCCATCCTTCTTTTTAACAATCAATACAGGCGAAATCAAGGGACTTTTAGACCTCTATAGCATTTCCTGCTAGAAGCTTCCTTATTTCATCAGAAACTACCTCTTCCACAATCTGTAAATGGTGGATTGGCTGAGACCAAATGGGAGGGTGATCCCCTGGTGTACACCCAAATAATGACATCACAAGCGCAAGTTTAGATTGTGATCATTAGTCATGTAGATGCACAAATAATATTTTTTAAATAAAGCTATTTAATTAATCTTCTGTTCTTCCAATAATCCTGTTATAGTTTTTAGCAGAAGCACCGTCATTATGCTGGACTGGGGTTCAGTGGGAAGACCAAATTCGTCCAGTGAGCCAAACTCATGAAACTGGAGGACCTCAACCACAGGGGTCAAATGCAGTTATGCCACTACCTGATGTCTATAGATAATCACAGGTCCTTTTTTGTATATTTGCCAGAAACTCTTTGATTTCTCCATGTCCAGGTAGCAATATATCCAGGGCCACATGAGGCTCAAAGTGTGATTGTTGATAAAGGCCAAGACTTCCCCATAGCCCAGTTGGTATATCGATCTCTAGAGCTTGTGACCATTATCACTTGGTGGCTAGAAGTGATTGATATGGCAGCATAGTATTAAAGCGGTAGCCCTTGGTACTAATATATCTGATGGAAGAGAACCCTGGTTTTGTTTTTCAATTGTTGATAGTGGACAGGGATTACCCATCACTATGAGCATGATTAACTTGTCCCATCTGATTAGAATCTTGGGCACACTGTTTAAATTAAAATAAACCAGGATCTGCTGTCCCAAGATTTTAAAGATCTCCTCAGCCATATCAACTACAGCACCAAAAAGAAATATGAAAGATACTCCTATCAGCATGTTATAGTTAATTTAGATAACAAAATCGCCGGTGCTGAGATGGCAATTGAACCAAACCACAAAGTCAGCGCACTGTAAGCCCTTATGAGAAAGTGCATACCATCCCAGTGGTTCTATATACTATCCAATGCTCCACGTCAGGTTTCAGTGGGAGCCTAGCTACCAACCTTGTGGATACTATATCAACTGGAGTTCCAGTGTCTTTGATTGCGAAAACTTTGTTATTAGAAACAAAATGTCACAATACATACATTCAGGATAAGCAGAATTTTATTATATAATATTTGAACGCCCAAGAAACCTCTATTTTTGTGGAACCACATAATACCTACCTCAACCTTGGGGTACCCCTTACTGTTGCATCTACCAGGATTGAAAAGTTTACCCCTTTCAGCGAGGGTGAATCCAACAAAGGTTGAGGTTCGTCAAAGGTGGTGTGCTCTAGGATTTGACATGCGTAAGGCATTGGAGTTTCCTAGTGACCCTTATCTGGGCGGCTTCTATGGCTTGAGCTCAGGTTGACATGTGCTTGTCATTGCCTGGTTGAAAATATAATAGTTTATCACCATACTAGAGGGCCTTAGCAGAAAGTGGCTCATCTGGATTAATTGGGAAAGATATAGTAAATCCAGAGAAAGTAGAGGGTCACATCTCCACTCCGCTTGGTCTTTTCCCTGCAACATACTGGGCAAGAGCATGTTATGAACTTTGAATTTTATAGAGCAGTGGGACGCAATATGCCTAAGATGACCACAAGCATAGAAGATTACTCCAGTTAGGCTGGCCTCAAGTATCAGTAGAATTTCCAGGACAAGGCTTGCCTCAGGATTGTAATTCAGATGTGGACGAGGTAAATAGCTATAGGACAGCCAGGGATTGTTCAGCAGATTTGAGGAAATCCTGTTCATGCCGCACAAGGAGTTAGGCCTGACAGGGGTCATTGCAGGCTCCTGTTCCTGATTAGGAGTGTAGGAATTCGTATTAGGGGTGCTCACTGGTGCTTACGCCGCTGGATCCCACAAAAGTTTTTTAAAATTTTATAAAATATACTTTAATAAAAATTGGGTTTTTCATGGTTTTTATTAGAAGCGTTGGATATATGAGTAAAGCGTTTTTTCTCAATATCTGCCCAATCCATATCAAAACTGATTTTGAGGTTTGGGGAATTTGAGGATAGTTTAAGAATAGGTTTGAAGCATTATGAATTAGGAATTATGATAAACTCTCCTATCAGATCGTGGAAAAAATGAGTTACTTTTTCTGAAAACGATAATTGGGATTTTGGAGCAGAATGTACCCCTATGGTAATGTCTTGATTTATTTTAACCAATCACCACTTGTTAAAATACTTTCGCCTTGGGGGACCTTCTCCACGCCTATAAAAGGAGGCGGTCCCTGTGTATGTGTTGGAATGGACCAGGGCATAGCTGTGGGAGTGCCTTTTAATGGTCTCCCCAAGATCCATCGCATGGTCAGAGTAATCCAACTGCTCAATTGTTGGTTTATTGCCCGTTCCAGATTCAAAATGGTGTTCCCCCAATTTGCGGGGTTCTACCAAGAATCAACAGGGTCATTTGACCAATTCTATTGTTTTTATAATTAAATTCGCTTTCCAATTCATTTTAAACTTTTAAATGGCCAACATTTCCCCATTTCAGTTAATCATGACCTAAGGCATTCTTCCTCCGCAGCTGAGAAGGCAAATGTCCAACAAGTAGAGCTAAACATTGCTACTAGTTACCACAAATAACTGACAATTTTGAGCAAGGGAACATCTTCCAGCAGGACGAGCACCATAGCGTTGAATAAAATTTTAGTGGGGCTTTACCGCTAAGGTCATTGCAATTCCCACATCAGCCTTAGATAGCATTCCTGCTCTCACCAAGATGTGCGCCTCCAAGATAAATCAATCAGCAAACGCCATCAGAGTCTTGTTACGCTGAACCCCATTGTTAGGAATTTGGCCTTCTATTTACTTTCTTTATGCCCAAAAACAAAATTTAGTATTTTAACATTAACTTCTTGGTAGGTGACGATTTTATTTCTCAGGTAGGAGGTAACTTGGTCAGTGCTTTCAACGCCTAAAATAGAAATAAACAACTTAGCCTTACAGCAGTCTGACGCCCCTTCCACCATGAACTCAAACGTTTGAAGAAGCCATGCATATTTCCGTCCCATTTTTAATGGAGACAAATGGTCAATACATAAGTCCTCAACCCGCTCAAAGCTATTGGCTCTGGGGTCAAACTGGGGCACTGTTTGGGGGCATAAATTGCTTCTTGATGAGGGGATGCTACAATAGGAATAGCAGAACTCAGCTATTCTGCAAGGTTGGAGACAGCCTGGCCCTCTTCCGCCAGCAACACAGCAAAAACGTTAGGAGCTCTACTTAGCAAGGGGCAATCATCCTCTAAGATTCGCTTGATGTGAACTGAATCTTGCTATCCACTTTAGCGGCAAAACTTTTGTGGCACCTTCATTAATATGATCCCCTGTTTGCTCATCAGCTTCCTTGCAGGGACTTTGGGGATATGAGGTAGCCTTTGATTGCCGCTCCACGTCATGTAGCCACTCAATGGTGGCATTGATATGGTTCTATAATTGACTGTTCTGCCAGTTGAGAAGATTCAGCTGACTGAACACTTCTTATAAACTAAATTCATCGCCATTCTGCTCATGAAAGGAGCTTTTCAAGGGTTTAACATAATGCATTTGAAGGAGCTTGATGTCAGTGTACTTCTTGACTCAGTAAGCTGAGCAATTTTCATCAGTGCTAATAGGATGTGACATGATTCAGAGAACTTGGATTTTAGGTTGGACAGAAGGACACCTGTAGTGAGCACCACTGTTGTAAAATCCAACGGAATAAGTTGAGATCCACTGAAAGGTTGAACAATAGGGTTTCTTAACAATGCAACAGAAAGACAATATGTAGATGGTCATCCTACTAGCAATTAAAGTTATTATAAAATGAAGCCAAATGCTCCAGTGCACCCTAGTTGTACTTAGAACAGCAGATTCTACTACCATTATCCTTTCAATTTACAACGTAGATTTCAATACATTCATTAATTAAAGACACCCTCCCTTTTTCCTCGTCTCTCTCTCCTTTTCACTCATCTCACTGGTTACTCTTTGGCCCATCTGAGCAGCTACTCAGCTTCTCCAATTCTCATCGTTTTCGTCTCATTATTGTGAGTTCTGTCCAAACCCCTATCTTTTAGGTAAAGCTGAATCACTTAGCATTGATCACATCAAACTGTGGTAACTATTCAATGCGCAACCTCAATCTTATAGGATAACTGATGATCCATCATTATTAATTTAGGATTAATGTCCAATCAAATAAATTTACTTTCAGTGGGAATGATGATAGTTAAGTTAAAAGGCAGCACATCAGACCAGAGGTTACCAACCTGAATACACTGCAACAGAGGAATGTTAAGAGCTATAACAAAGTGCAGCTTAGCAAATCAATAACTGTAAATCCAAATTATTCTAAAAGCGGAGATGTAAAGGGTTGAGAAAACAGTGGCCTAAAGAATCAGAAGCCATCAGAAACGGTTTACCTAAATTTATTCTAAAAGTTTGCAATAAAGACAAAACAAAAACAATGAGCTTTGCAAATCTAAAAAGCAAAAATATATGCGAAAAATTTTCCATATCATATTGGGTTCCAAATATGTATAGATTGTACACAATGTGAATATCAGAGGCCAAGATTCTCAAGGCAAGACTGTGGATAGCCCACTGCCCGCAGACTCTGCGGGGACAAATTCTACCATATCCCTCATTCATGAGATGAATACAACCCAACAAAGGTGCTTGAGGCACTTCTTATAATATTAAATAAAAACTTCAAAAATTAAAATTAAAATTTTAAAATCTTAAGATCATTTATTAGATGTTGAGAAAGAATTTGGATTTTAAACGGAATAGGGACTATAACTCAGACTCTGGCACAGATGACGCATGTCTTTACGCTCTCATCAGCTGACAGACAGTTTTCCTTGCGTTAGCATCGTCTTTACCATCTTCCAAGGATTCATCAACAACTATTCATCAAGCCATTTAACTAAGAATTTGACCACCGCGGCACTCTCCTGCTTGTGGGCCCTTTCCTGGGACCTCTTGCCTAACTTTTTCGTTACAATTTACCAAGATCCTGTTCATTATGATAATCCCTAGGAGCAACCTGTATTTAAGCCTTTGGGTCAAGTATGGAACCTCTTCTCCTATATAAGCATGGCCATTATTGAGATGGACATGGATGTCACAAACCTGCCAAATTTATAGATTTCTTTCCCTTTGATAGGGTACTTTATATTGGCTTTTCTTGTAAAGCTCACGCCATGGCAGCAGCACAGTTGCCTATTGATTATAAAAAAATCTCATTTTAAACATTTGAACTACTTACCAGATGAGGACACACTGTTGGTCCAGTTCGCTGGCTTGCCCTCCAACCTCTCCCCTAAACATCCACCACCATAAGCTCACGGAGAGCTTATATGCCTACAGTGCTTGTCCTGTGCTGCATTATTGGTTCCAAAGGATTCCAATCATCTTTCTGAGAGTTTGTGTGTTCATGACATTTTTCCCCTTCTGTCATGACACCCACCTCATGATGCCCCCTGCACTATGATTAGATCCGCCCTGATCACCCAATCTGGGCATGCATAGAAAAAAGCAAAGAAATTTGTGCCTTGTGCTTTGCTACTGTGTCAGGAGCTGGCTGTAATGCTCAAGTTCTCGTAGAGGTGGTGGGGAAGGCTCCATCTCAAAACCTGGAAAACCCCCAGTAAGAAGAGGGAAAGCAGGGAACTGCAAAGGAGAATGGTGCACAAAGTCCCCAGGGTAAAATTTGCACAAATTTCGTTAATTGGGACCTCGTGGATGTCAGCAAACAGGACCAAACTAGTGCACATAATTGGTTAAAATGATTGGAGTTTATTCTACTTAGTCAACCAACAAACAAGATTGGTCACAATACAATAATTATAGGGAATTGGAGGCCATTTCCCATCCTCAGATGCATTGTGCTCAATTCAACTAATAAGTAAAACCACCTTCTTTTGTGGTATTATAGCTCAATTATGATCATAATCAAGTGATTGACTGCAATTAAATTCTTCAAAATTTAGTGATATGATAACCCAAATGTAATCATAGCCTCCTTTCACTAGCAAACTAAAGTCTCATCCTCATTTAGTGAATACTTGGTGCACTGCAAGGCCGAGGATTTAACGCCCTGTGACCATCACGTGCACCCCCATAACCAACTTGGGCTTAAATTTCACTTACCTAACGTTGGTCCAGGGTGTGCTTCAGTTCAGGCAAATTCATCAGCTTGTTTCCCTTGGCCTCTTCACGCGCTGCCTTATTATTACAGTCAGTTCCTAATATTATGTCATTCACTTATTATCAAAGTTCTGATATGACTGGACAATAATTGTGAAACAGCAGGGCGCAATCCACCAAACATAGTATCATTTATAATTATTCAAGTGCCTCAAGATGAGGCAATATTGGGATAATGGGTCTTTATTGGATATAATGGGTTTTATTGAATTGCCTCAATATAAGGCGATAAGGCGATGTTTGACAAATATGAAGTAAATCGCCTATGATTAGGGCGACAGAGGATTAGAGAATAACAAGCCAAATTTGAGGAAATTGGCGCAATAGAATAACTCAAGAAATGAGAAGCAGTATTGCCTGAAGCCATTGTATATAATTGAAATGGGTGATTGAGAGAAGATTAGGTTGTTTTTAGCGTAGGAAAGACAAGACAGCAAAAAGTAGCTGTATTTATAAAGCTAAATAAAGAATCAATTGGGGCAATTGCTCCTGTTTTAAGTATTTTTTCACATATGTCCAAAGGACTGACGATCCCCACATCATCCATCTGTTGCTCAGTGGGTTCGACCTGTGCAAATACACCAGATTCTAACAATACCATCTAAAAAAATAACAGTGGTGCTAACTATAGGGGACCCATTGATTCACCACCTAACACTCCAGAACTTCAGTCGCCAGCCATGCCTTACCCAAGCTGTGTTATTGGGGAGTCTTCCCAAAACACCGCACCTGCTGGATATGAGGAACTTAAAGTCACCTTGGATGCGGTGCTCAAAAACCAAGATAAACTTCTTTAAGAATGAAACGCTGTCATGCACCAACTTGAGAGTACTTTTAGTCAAATGCGAATCTTGGGACTACAAAACAGATAATTGCCAAATGACTGAATGATACCACCCAGCGGCTGCAATGTGCAGAACAAAGATTGACTAATTCTTCTCAGTCTCCTTGCTGGGACAATGATGACTATCAAGAAGAGGCATCATACGTAGGAGAAAATGGCACTGGTCAAAACTACTACACCCAAGATGGTAGCACCAGATAGTTATGAGTCATAACAACACTTACCTCAAGTAATGGCGGTACTACCTACAACTGAAGGTCATGCTACCCCTGAAGCAACGGATATCCCAACTTTCGCCAATTCCGCTCCTCATTTTGAATCCGCTTTTGGGTCTTGTTCCATTCTCAGTATTGCCCCAAACCCCGCGAATGAGAGGAGGAAGTTGATATTGAAAAATACCCCCGTTTGACCACAATGGAAACATTCATGGGTTCTTTAAACAATTTGAGTTCACAGCGGAAGGAGCCTCCAATAAACAGAAGGCTAAGTTTTTAATATCTGCCTTGGATGTAGGAAGCGCCAATAAGGTCACCTGTTACCTTCCAAGTTGTTCTGTCACTTATAAGGACGTAAAGGACACCATACTCCACTTGTTTGGGGGAAACTCAGAAATGTTGCAGCGGAAAGCAGAATTCTTAACAATCAGATTTCGTTGAATGAGGCTCTCCTAGAGTTTGATGATTGATTCACAACAGAAGCTCATGTAATGATTGGAGCTGAATACTTAACGGAAGCTGACGTGTGCATTGCCATGTCCTCCGTGTTGAAGCCATAATGCAAACTTTTTAATGTTATTTCGCTGCTTCTGGATGATGACATACCTCTGCTTAAGATTGTACAGTTTTTACGTTGGGTAACCCCTAACTTTTCACTACCAAATGCAGATTGTAAGACTACTGCTGCCACTGCACCCTCTTATTCTGGATAATACTATTGTCTGCCTCCAGCTCCAATTAGTAATCCTCAGCCTTTCTATAACTCTGCACCTTGTCCTCGGCCAAATTATAATTAAAAGTTTAATCACCGTCAATGGGCTGGCCATGACAACCGCCAGAAATCTAGTTATCAACCCAGACCCAACTATGCTGACTGTCAACAATTGGCTTACAGACCTTGGGCTGGTTATGCAGAATGACCCCAAACTTTCCAGTCTGGACCCGCTTATGACAATCCCAGACGTGGCTCTTAAGGGGTTAACTGCTACAAATGTGGTCGACCTGGTCATTTGGTAAAATTCTGCCATAACTGCTATATGAACTAAGTACACCAAGATTAATACTATCAGGGAAAAGATGGAGCGGAGTAGAGATGGGCCCTCTACCTCCGCGACACCCACACAAAACGTCCCTGATTAATAGTAGTATATCCTGCGCAAGTCCCTCAGTACAATGACAGAATTTTATACCAGCATCCTGTTGGAGGAGTAAACGTAGTAACCTGAGTTCAAGCCAAGGCGGCGGCGAAAGAAGAATCCCTCAAACAACTGAAGCCCTATGCCTGTCAAATTCTTGATAAAGCATCCTCGGACCAACTTGATTCTTCCACGGATATACCAACTTTATAAGGGGTGAATGTCGCCCTTCTGGTAGATGCCATTGTCAGAGAATACCCTCAAGTCAGTGAGGGGATAATGAATTTTCTTGGGAAAAGAGAGCCCGTAAATGTTCACATATTAAACCGTCAATATTCTTCTTATTCTGAGCGTACATACTGTAATATTTTGTAGTGAAAAATTGCGTTTGTTATATAATAGATACTGGTGCTCCAGTCAAAATAATTTCTATGAAATTGATGGCAAAGTTGACATTGAAACCTGATGTGGACCATCGAATGGTTTATGGAACTGCTGGAGCTGTAAGCACTGTCTCTGAGGGGGCTTATAGTGCGCTGCCTCTGTGCTTTGGGTCCATTGTCATTGTAGCCCCGGCAAATGTGCTACCAAATGAAAACAAGGACCTTTTAATCGGGACCACTTTCTTGCGCCATTTTGGGGCTGTCATTGATATGACTGAGGAGACCCCCGCCATTCTGGGTCAGCAGATCCCAAATTACTTTACTACTAGTGGAGTACCAAAGGATCCAGTGCATACGAGCCATATAAACTTTGCTTATAGTGACAGGGTATGGCCTTTTTGCTACCATCAATTAAACCACAAGTCTTGGGCCCTTCCCAGCAGATATATGAATATCAAGGGATACCTCTTCGAGCGGCAGGGCTCATATCTATCCCTTCTGGTCATCAAGTTCTAGCAAAAACTGAGTAAGAAGTGGAAGTGCCAAGTGGGTTATACGGGGAAGTCATTGGGCTCTATCATCAAACCTGGTTTGAGCTGCATGTGGCTCCAGGAATCATACTTCTGGGATAAGGAGAGATTAAGGTTTTGCTAGCAAACCTTCAGAGCGAACCAAATTAAATCCGCCACCACCAAACTGTAGTGTATCTACATCTGATTCTCATAGATGAGGTCCATCAGGTTCATGAGTTTGGATCCTTAGATGAATTTGGTCTATCAGATGAGACATCAGCCGATGTACTAACAGTGGTACCGCGGAGTAATTTAACAGGATTATTGGATGAACAAAAAGACCAAGCAATAGCTTTATTTCAGAAGTATAAGGGGATTTTCGCTGTCAACTATAACGATTTAGGGTATTCTTGGGGGTGGTCCATTGAGTAGACACCGGTGATCATCCTCCTATAAGGTCTCAGATAGTCCGCTGGTCTCAGGCAGCAGAAGACATGGTTACTGAGTAAATCAATAAGTTGTTAGAGCAAGGGATTCTCGAACCATCCAAAAGCCCATGGGCTTCACCTGCTCTAATTGTAAAAATTAAGGTATTGCACCAATCATGTAGTAATAGAATACCGGAAGCTCAACAGTATCATGAAAAATGATTCATATCCTTTGCCCAGAATTGATGACGCTCTGGACCAATTAGGGGGTGCTCATTACTTTTCTGCGATGGACTTGATATCAGGATACTGGCTAATTGAGTTACCCCTGGCGGAACAGGAAAAATGCGCTGTAATCACCTCTAAAGTCCTTTATCAACCAACTGGATTCCTCAAGGACTGTGCAATGCCCCGGCTATGTTTCAGCATTCCATAGACACTATTCTTGGCAACCTGAAACTTTCATGCGTCCTAGAATACCTTGATGATATTAACATTTTCTCTCAAGCCTTTTTGGAGCTTCTTGATCATCTCAAAGCAGCATTCCACCAGCTGGCTGAGGCGAACATTAAAATTAAACCTCAAAAATGTAACTTCTTCAAAGATCAGCTGGAATACCTGGGGCTTGTGGCAGACTCAGAAGGGCTGCAACCACAACTGGCTAAGGTGGAGGCCATCAGCAAAATGACTACTCCCAATAGTTAGCGTGACATCCAGGTATTTTTGGGAATGGTCAGTTACTACTGGTGCTTTATCCCTAATTTTGGCTGTATTAGGGGGCCGCTATTTGGTTTGTTAAAAAAACGCTGTGCTTATATGGACAGAATGTCAGCAATCCACTTTTAATAAACTCTGTACAGTGTTGATCAGTGCACCGGTGTTGTGATACACAAACTTTGATTGAGATTTTATTGTTCAGATGGATGCATCCCTCTCAGCTTTTGGGGCAGTATCTTCCCAGAAAAATGATGAGGAAGAAGAACATCCTGTTGCAATCTGTATTCAAAGTCTGAACTGTCATGATTGTAATTATACTGTTACTGAGCAGGAGTGTTTAGCAGTGATATACACATATAAACAATTTAGAGTCTACCTGCATGGGGTAAAGTTTAAAGTTGTAACAGATCACGCGTCCTTACGCTGGTTGCAGAACCTCAAAGAACCTGAAGGACGGTTGGCTCGATGGGTTCTCAAGTTAAAGGCTTATGTTTTTAAGATTCTCCATCGACTGGGAGTGAAGCATCAGAACGCTGACTGTTTATCTTAATTACTGATTATTACTGTAACAGCGGACCTCAGTGACGTGATGTATGATAAGATGCTCAGCAAAAAGTATGATGAACCGCCACAAGTAATCAAAGTGTTATAATGAAATGCGCACAAATAACTTACAATGGAATGGGGAACTGTACAAGTGGATTGGCGATTCTACAGTGAATTATCCGCACCCCTCAGCATGCTTGGGCATCATTATGAGCGCGCACAAGGCAGTCAGGCATGGTGGGGTTCGTAGGACTATGGAATTGTTATGCCCCCAGTACTATTGGGAAAGTATGATTTTTGATGTACTTGAAACTATATCCTGTTGCCATCAGTGCTAAGTGGAGAAGCCATTCCGCTGTATGACGTCGTATCAGTTAGTGAAACCTATATTTTTCATGGCACACAGTTTCTCTCGATGTCATTGGGCCCTTGCCAACGGGAGCCAACCGTTGTAAGTACATTCTTGTGGCTATTGACCACTTGCCCGGTGGGTTGAAGCAATAGAGATATTGAATTTAGGATCAGTTATTGTGGCCAGATTTGTGATGGAATGCATTATTCAGTGGCACGGCTGTACTCAGTTTATTCTCACTGATAAAGAAACCAACTTCACCTCGCACATCCTCATCAATCTGAATGAGCTTATGGGAATTCGCGTGGTTCTTATGACTCCATACAACCCAGAGTCCAACAGAATGATCAAACGGGTAAATGGAACTCTGGCGAACATACTACAAAAATTAGTAATGAATTAACCTTCTGATTGGAGCTCTCTCCTTTCCACCGCCATGTTCGCTTATAACATTAATTACCATTCCGCTATGGGGAAGAGTCCCTTCAAATTACTATATGGCTGATCCCCAGCCTTCCGGCGTTACTTTATGCATGTGTAGAAGACACCAGTGGACTGGAACCCCACCGCTATCTGACTGACCTCGCGAACATTCTGATCAAAACTCCAGACCAAAGCATATTCCTTCAGCTCAGCTAAAAAGATCAGGAATCAGGACGCTGATCAGGCATGTCATAGTGGGCTGGCACCATTTAAGAAAGGCAATATGGTTCTCTTTCACTACCAACATGGATTTGGGCGGAAACACAAGCTGGCCAGTATTTGGATTATTCCATTTGAAGTAATAGAGAAAACTGGGGTTGATGCATATACCATCAAGGATCCTACAAGTGGTCAGATCATTAACTGAGTACACGTGAAGTTCCTCCAACCTTACAAACAATAGGATTTTATTGTCCAGTCAAGGAGGGGGTAATGTCAAGATTCTGATATAACTGTACAATAATCGTGGAACAGCAGCGGGAAATCCGCCAAACATAGCATAGTTACAATTATTCAATTGCCTCAAGATGAGGCAATATTGGGATAACGGGTCTTTATTGGATATAATGGGTTTTATTAGATCACCTCTATATAAGGTGATAAGACGATGTTTGACAAATATGAAGTAAATCGCCTATGATTAAGGCGACAGAGGATTAGAGAATAACAAGCCAAATTTGAGGAAAATTGGCGGAATAGAATAACCCAAGCAATGAGAAGCCATATTGCCTGAAGCCAATGTATATAAGCGAAATGGGTGATTGAGAGAAGGTTAGGTTGTTTTTAGCATAGGAAAGACAAGACAGCAAAAAATAGCTGTATTTATAAAAACAAATAAAGAATCAATTGGGGCAATTGCTCCTGTTTTAAGTATATTTTCACATGTGTCCAAAGGACCGACGATCCCCACATCATCCATCTGTTGCTTAGTGGGTTCAACCTGTGCAAATACACCAGATTCCAATGATACTGTACAAAAAATAACACCTATGAAATTATTCTCCCATTATTTTGGGCGTTACCAATTCCAGGGGTTTCAGCCATGGAGAAGGTTTTCAGAGCAAGGGCCGTCTTCATGGCGGCGACAGTTGGATAAAGCTTGGGACCTGATGCGTTGGGTAACTATCATGAAAGGCATTAATGAGACCCTTGGCATGAACACAGTCAGGTGCTGGGAGCCATTTGTTCTTGCTGCATCAAGATTTTTCATAATATCAGGTCTAAAACTCATTATTACACAGCGGGAGGTTACCACCTCCTCTCTTACCACTCTGGGGTCTTATCCACAAGTTATGCCTCTGGAGTCTTAAGCGGGGAGCCATCAAAGATGACAACTTGCTCTCAGAGAACACCGCAAAGATCAGAAATACAGAGGGAAGATCCAACAGGTATGAGGCGTGACTCAACATTCAAACAATGAGGTAAGGTCCTGACTTTTTTGGGCCCAGCGTTCTGCATGGCTACTTGATTGGGATTTTTTTCACTTATAATTACAAACTCTCCTTCATTGAAGGCTGTCCACAACCGCCTTTTCCCATCCACATTCTCCTTATATACCTTCATGGCCACCTTCAAATTTGCTTGACCCTTAATATACTTTCTTGATTGACTTGGCAAAGTCCACCACAGCTTCCATCTTGCCTACACCGTTGGGTTCCATAATGAACAAAGGGTTAATCCAATAAATGGTGAGGAAGAGAGAGCATCTAATGGAGGCATGCTATGCATTATTATAACTGAATTGAGCCATAGAAAGATGGGAAGCCCAGTAATAATGGTCAGCTGCGGTGTGTCACAGCAAAAAAGGCTCTAGGCACTGGTCCACTCACTCTATCTGCCCATCTAACTGGGGGTGGTAGGTAGTAGAGAGTCACGGACAAATCTGAAGCATTATGCATAAACTCTATCATACATGGATTTGAACTAGGTTTAAAAGTCATTTAAACTCTCCTGGGGCACCCCATGGAGGGAAAACACATATGAAGCAAAAAGGCTAGCCATCTCCGCCGCTGTTATTTTTTGTTACAAAGAAAGAAATGGGTTACCTTTTTAAACTGGTACGCCAATACCATGATAACATCATGGCTCTCTGAAGCAGGCAACTCCACCATAAAATCAACAGCTTGGAAGTTCAGGGCCCCTCTGCCTTTTGAACAGATATCAACAATTCCATGAAAGGTTGGCAATTAGGCTCCATCCTTCTACAGACCAGAACCCCTTAAAAAACCTGGCAACCTATGCGGCCAATCTCTTCCGATTGTATGTGTGGTGATTTTAGTTTTAAGTTTTTAGCCTTTCTGGGGAGCTTAAAGTAATCCAGCTAAGATGATCTTTAATTATTTTCAGGTGGAGTGGTCCAAAGGAACACTTAAGCGTCCTTGATACCTTATCATCTAGTCATTTACATGGTAACCCTGGTAATAACTTTCTGATTTACCTTGCTCTTGGAGAGTACCATAGTATATTCTGCTGACATGGGCTAAGGAAGGATACCCTTCTGAACATAACAAATTCCTCTTTCTCCAGAGAAGCAAGCAATGGCATGCATGTCATTTTGGAGGGCTGTTTAGATGCGATTTTACCTCGCATAATCACTAAATTGGGTATTGTGTAACTCCAAATCCTTTGGATAAAGAGTTAAAGTAGGGTCTTGACTTAGGGCATCCGCCAAATCATTCTCTCTGCCCTTTTTAAACTCATAAGAAAACACAAGTTTTGCAGAATCTTATTCCAGCAGGTTTGCCTTATGGTTAGGACCTGGGGCTCTATATTTACAAGAGGGAACGGTGATCTGTTATACACAGAATGGTTGGAACGAACCATGAAAATGATAAAGACAATAGCATAGTGCTTACACTATCGCCAGAAGTTCTTTGTTGTAACCAGTCTAATTCAACTCTTCTAGCGACATCTTATGATAAAAATAACCCACAGGATGTTAAACTTCATCCCCCTCCTGCAAAATGTGCAGCAGTTATAGCGAAGTTGGACTCATTATTGGCCACTATAAACTCCCTAGCAGAGTTATCATGGTGAACAAATGGCGTGTAAATAAGTGTATACTTTAATGCTTGAAAGGCATCCTCTAGGGCGGAGGACCACTGGATACTCTTGCCACTACTAGGCTTATACAAGTGCGTCACTACCTCAGAAAGAAAAGATGTAAACTTTTTAAGTAAAGTACAGGTTCCCAAAAAGCTCTTTAATTCCTTAACTTAAGTTAAATGTGTCACTCACAAACCGCCTTATCTTTGTCTGAAGCTATCATGTGGCCTTTTTCAAATACAATGTTGCCCACGAAGGTAACATGGGATTAAAAATCTCGCACTTGCTGGTTTAGTTTCAGGTTCGCTTCCCTCAAACGCTCCACCACTTGCTGTAGGTGAATTGCATGGGTTGCTTGATTGAGGGAGAACACTAAAATATCACCCATGTAGGCGACAGTGCATACACTCAGCAGGTTTCCCAAAGCTGCATCTATAAAACCTCAATAAATATCAGGAGCATTTTTATGCCCAAAAGGCATACTCTGCAATTGGAAGAAAATCTTCCTAGTGCAAATGCGGTGAGACAATCCTGCCCCTTTTGTTATAGTATGATATAGTGTGTTCAAGAAATTTATTTTGAGAAGACTCTAGCCTTCTCCACATAGCGAAAAACTCGAAACTCCACTGGAATAGGATGCATGTATGGTATAGTAACGTTAGTTAAGTTACCATAGTCCATGCACGGGCATAGGGTATCAACTGAATCTTTCCACAAAGAGAAGTGGTGAGCATACCATGGAGCTACTCTAAGGTATCGTTCCTTTTTCCAAATGCTCTTTTACCCGCAGAACCAAGGCTGCATTCTCCCTCAAAGTTAAAGGGTAGATGAGAGATGAAATGTGCACCAGGTTAACTGTAAGTTTAAAATATCATTAAACTCTGAGTAAGTTAGTAAAGCTCTGGCAGAAGCCACATCAAAGAAAAACTTAACCCTTCCAAAAAGAAGGTATGAACACTTCAGGAGTGGGCTTCTGCAGTGGTGCTAGGTTATGTTTTTATACATTTATTTACCAAATAAAATTGCCTTGGGGTCACTTCCTGATATGAAAATTAGTAACTCCTGTCCATTCTTAAGATACAATGTCAAAGTGTTAGCTTTAAACTGGTTCAAATATCAAACTTCTGCCACCACTCTACACCCAAGTTAATTGTGTATAAGAGTTTCTAATTGCTGAAAAACTTACAGCCAGATGGTAGCATTTACTTGGAAATCAGCTAACCCCTGATCTTTAGCGTGGGGATACCCTTTAATGCTTCTTCCTTTTACATCCAAGGTAAATAACTTAACATAAGGTAGTCAGTCATACCCATTAATAAAATCCTCAGAGGCTCCAGCAGCTACCAAAAGAGTTGTGTTTTTTATCCCTGAGGGTAAGGAAAGAAATACAGAAAGTAATTATTGCCCTGAATAATCTTCAAAACAGCAATGCCAACAGTTCACCAGAGGCTTTCTCTTTAAACCTTATTACACCACCAGGATGACTATTCCCATCAAAAAGGTTATGGGTAGCTTGCAACCCTTACCACTAATGATTAATACCCCAAATTTACATTCAATAGAAGCGTATATGCCCACATAATGGAACATTAACACTTGTTCAACTTCCTCAGTTTTCTGTATCATCTTGGGGGAAAAGCGCGAGTCTCAGGTGTAATGTGATGCACATGAT
This sequence comes from Massospora cicadina, assembly GCA_022478985.1. Classification (NCBI taxonomy): domain Eukaryota; kingdom Fungi; phylum Entomophthoromycota; class Entomophthoromycetes; order Entomophthorales; family Entomophthoraceae; genus Massospora; species Massospora cicadina. The sequence continues at coordinate 165,018 of JAKSZP010014484.1, forward strand.
TTGTTGCAATGTTGTACCCACTGGAAGTTTGTAAAAGATCCTTTTTTATTTGATTGGTTTTCATTTGTAAACACGTTTTTTTCTGCGACATTATGCCAATCTTATAGCCAACTGGTAGTGGCTATCCTACACCACCACCATTAGGCCACCCATCAATGACTCATATATTCCCTGGAAATGAGCTTTATAGGGGACATCATATCAAATGGAGAGTTTAGTATAAATCTGGGCTAGACTCCTCTACACCCTTAAATTTTCCCAAAGCAGAAGGTGGATCAATGGGAAAGTCCTGCCACATTCAAAGAATAAATATCAGTCTCAGTCATCATTTTTATATGAGCCGCTTTGGGTGACATCATCATATTGGAATCAACTGAACTTTTAAATGCAAATTTGGGACTAATATCATACTCTCCTTTGATGTTCTTAAAACAAGGGATGAAAGAATAATTATCCTCCAATTTCAGAGGCGTGCAGGAGGGTTTGGCCCATATTTATAAGGGCCTTTTAAGGTGAAACAATGACATCCTAATTATCTGGCACAAAACAAGATCAAGGTTGGGAAATCACCCCAAAGAGCTGCAATCAGTGATCAAAGTGGGCAGTGGACGCTTGGCCAACTAGGGAGTTCCTTTTGGGAGTATAAATGCGGCATAAAAGAATGAATTTATAACTATGCCAGACAAAGGTAAGCCCAAGACCTAGATAGATTCATAAAAATATGGGCACACAAGGCGCCACAATTTACAGTGTATAAATGACCAACGGATAGTTTATAAGTAGTGGAACCAGCTTGCCCTGCTTCCATGGGTTTTTCAAAACCCTCTACCTCCTCCAAAAACCACATCACAAAATTTTCAAGTTTAGAACAGCAAGGAAGGAGCCCAGGGAAGAAGCCAACGCAGCTACTCAACTGGAGGAGGCAATCTAGGGCTGGTTCTATTATACTGAGAAGGAGAGGTGGAAAATTGGAAGCCCAAGCAACCAGGTCTTGAATTGATTAAAACCAATTTGTACTTGCCGGATGTGTGGAAGTCACACCACGAGCAGCAAAAGAAAATTCTGAGCTAGCACACCTCTAAATAGAACAATATAGACATGTCCAAAAGCATCCAAACTGCGGTGCACAGACAACTTGCCCATCACCACTAAAAGAACCTTCCACATATCACAAGTTCTCATGAGACCAAAAGAGGGGTTTGTCAATTAATGTCAGGAATGTATCTTTAATGCTCAAATTCCAGTAGAGGTGGGGAGGGCCCCACCCCACAACATGGTAACACCCCACCAAGAAATTGGGAAACAGGGAACTGCAAAGAAGAATAGAGCATTAAGTCCCCAGGGCAAGGGTTGCATAAATTTTGTTAATTGGGACCTCATGGAGGTCGGCAAACAGGACCAAACTAATGCACATAATAAAATTAAAACGAAGGGGGTTTAAAAAGCCCAGTCAAACAGCAAAGAAGATTGGTTACAAAACAATAACTATAGGGAATTGGAGGCCATTTCCCATCAGCAGATGCACTTTGCTCAATATAACCAATAAGCACAAAACACCTTCCTTTGTGGTATTATAGCTCAATTATAATCATAATTGGGTGATTGACTGCAAGTGTATTCTTTACAATTTAGTGATATGATAAACCAAATTGGAATAAAAGCCCGCTTTTACTAGCAAACGTAAAGTCATCTCCTCGTTTAGTAAATAATTGGTGCACTGTAAGGCTGATGATGTAGCGCCCTGTGACCATCACGTGAACCCCCTGAACCAGCTTGGGATTATTTTGCCCTTACCCAGCGTTTGTCCAGAGTGTTCTTCAATTCAAGCTGGTTCATCATCTTGTTTCTCTTGGCCTCTTCACGCTATGCCTTATTATTACAGTCTATCCCTATTATTATTTCATTTAACTATGACACCTTAACCACCCAAAGTGCAAGTGCCCTAATTTTATTATAGAAGTTCTATTGTTGAAGGTTCTCCCTCTGGCGTCATCCCTGCTACTGGTTTAATAGAAAGTTTTGAATGGAGATCAATTCTCCATCCCCACCCTCATCTGCTGAGTTTGCTGCTCCCACAGCTCTGCCCAATCAAGTTTCAACCGCCAGAACCATTCCTGAGCAGATGACAGCTCAAGCGCTGGTGGATTTGCTGTGGCCATTGTGAATGGCCAATCAGTATCTGCCACCCAAACACCTCTTATCGCTGTCCCAGCGCTAAAAAGATATTGAGTCCTTTTGATGCATTGATGGATCAACAATGCTGAATGTGCCTATGGAATTAAAACTGACTTTGAATGGTCAGAATTCTTTTACACAACACTCCATTTTTTCTTCCCGCCATCATATGTATCCTTGCATTAAATAATAGTGTACAAACAATTCATCAAAAGGTGTCAATGCAGCTGCTGCTCTCACCGACTCAATCCTCCACCAAGCCCTCCATATGGCAATCAAGCTTCCTTTGAGGGTTTTCTCATGCCTAACTTACCTATAAAATTCCCTTAGGGTGCCAAATTTTATATTGAAAATCCAACATTTTCAGCTAGCCACACATGCATCAAATTGGCAAGATCTACGCTTTATGACCCCAACTACCCCCAAACATGCAAACGTTTAAATAATTCACTTGTGTTCCCAAACTCATTACTTTATCAAATATCCTCGCCCTATATGTGTGATGGACAGGGTCTCTGAAAACTGCCACAAAGCAGTTAGGAAAGAGGTTAGGTGAGTGCCCAGAGGCAGGATAGCCCTGCTGTGGAAATATCCCTAATCTGACTGTGTGGAAACCACTTTACTAAGAAAGTTTGGGCTACAGTCAAGACTATGCTGGCGCTCAGAAGGAGGGCCTGACCCCTGAGAGGGCGTACAAGGACTGGATGGCCTTGTTGAAGTCTGAGCTGCTGTCCATATGTGGTTTCCAAGTTGCCCTAATTAAACTGATTTGCAAATTTAAAAACTAATTTGCGAATTTATTAGGTTTTTATTTAGTTTATAGAAGATGAAACTGTGCAAAGCAGTTTCGCCTGCTCAGATTTATACTGAGCTTAGTGGGGAAGAGTGGGTCCTGTTCCCCGCGGAGTCTGTGGGCATCTTCCCAATGGTGGGCCCTATTTGAGAATCTAGACCCTCAATTCCAGCGTCGAGGCCCATTCTTGAACTTGGGCTGGGTACCCTTGAGGTTGTGGAAACTTTTCCACATTTATTATTCGGCTTCAATTTACTCTCAAAGCCCAGGCCATTCTCTTCACCCATATTCCTCAATATTAATTTTTGCCTCTTTTGGTAATATTTTTCCAGTGACATCTGGTTGGCCAGAGCGCCATTCGCAAGGATTTTCATCCTTGTTGATACTTCTATGAATGCCAGGTTTGGCCACACCTGATTGGCCAGAAATCTGGGTTCAGTCTGCTCCCTCATCGCCGCATTTAGTATAATTTGATTTGGCGGCATCTGGTTGGCCAGAGCGCCATTTACAATGATTTTCATCATTGTCAATACACTTTTAGGCATCAAGCTCAGCTGTAACTGGCTGGCTGGAAATTCATGTCTGAGGGTCCGATCCCTCATTGCCACATTTGGGAATATTGTGTTTGGCGGCATCTGGTTGGCCAGAGCACCATTTTTGAGGCTTCCCTTCCCCATCAGCCTTACAATTTATTTTTAACTCCGATTTTGTGGCATCTGATTTGTCAGATTGCCATTTATGAAAATCAGTGTTGTCAAGCCCCTCTCCCCTGGCTTTGAAAATCGCCCTAGGGAAGACTAGGAAAATGTAATGGTCATGCAATGCCTTGACCGTTACAATATCTTGAGGCAAAGCACACCGCTGGCCTAATTTTATAAGGAGACCCCTCAATTATTCCTCATTTTACACCCTACCGCTGACGCTTCAACCCCTTTTTGACTTCTTTACCTGCCGCATGATACTGGTTTTATACATGAATCCTCCAACCCCTCTTTCACTTCCTAATATGAATGCTTAGGCTAACGCTGCGGCACATGCCAGGGTTTATATCTTATCATCCGTTTGTTTGGCACACAGAAAATCTAGTTTAGTGGAGGGCTATACCTCTTGGGTTGGGCACCGCTAGACTAAAGTGTATAAAATTGCTCATAAATTTAAAATAGGCGGATGTGAAAAATCATTTAAGTAGTATGACCTTCCCAAAAATCTTCTCAAGCGCAAAACAGTATTTAAGTTTTTCTAATACCTAAAGTATATGTAGTACAGTAGATTAAGAGCCTCCTGATATTTCTCATTCCTGGGATTGATGTGATTGGCAATATAACAAATAGGAATTGAGCAACGAATATGTCCCAATCTGTTATAGGTACATGTCATGGTGGAATCTACCAAAATTTCCACGCTTAAAAAATCCCAAAATGAGCTACAGCAGGACTGAACTTTTCCAAATCCGCTGTAGTAATTACTAAAGGTCTAGCCAGTCAAGGATCGCCTAGATTAGCTGAACCAATTGTTGATGAATGTGGAAAATGAATTCTTCCCATTTCGCCAATTTTTTCTGAAAATAACCATATCCCCTGCGACCCTAAACATTGACCATATTCTATAAGTAGCCAAAATCTAGAAATAATGGGACTTTCGTTTTTTCAATTTTTAGCTTATTATAAACTGGTGATTTGGTCAGGTATTTTACTAATGATTTTCCTTTAATTAACAAATCTATCAAGTAATTTTTTCCCTAGGGACTGTATAGTCTGCTAGGTGATTAAGCTGGGCTATTAGCAACTGATAATTGCATACCCTTTGAAGGACCTGCCTTCAAAAATACGCACAAAACTCAACACTGTGCTCCTGGGAAGGCTCCTTATGAGGCTACCTGGTGAAGACATAACTTCACATACTTCAGCCCAGCCACCAGACCCCTACAGCCATGGAGGAGAAAATGTGTGTGAATAATGAAGCATCTGCAAATGCAGAATCTGGTGCTCGCCTCAGCGCCCTGGAGAAGCAGCTACTAAAAGTGCCTTGCAGTAAATGGATGAGCATTTAAGGGGAACTCCTTTCTGAATACTTGACCCTGATCTCATTATATAGTCAAGTTTATTGCTGGACACTAAAGTGGCGAGCAAGGCCACTATGATTGAGAGCCTCTGCCACCTTCTAGGTACCAAAGCTTTCCTCAAGCATTTCAATACATGATATATCAATATCCAGGACAACATAAATGAATTATGGCGTCGGTTTGTGTAGGATATCCATTGCCCAAAGTAATCACCTTAGAGTCATCTGAGGATAGATGACTTCCTTGTCCCACGATCCATGTTCTTCCTGAAGCTGTTGGATTATTTAAACCCATGTTTATAGAAATATGTGCCCAGGGATGAAACCATCCTGTCCTACTTGTATGTTTGTAAACGCAATTGAAGGCTCTACCTATTGTTAGAAGTGTCAGAACATGCAGACCTGTCTCAATAGTAAAGCCTGGGAAATAATAATACCCTACTTCAAGGAGTGTGAAACATGAATGGAGTTAAAAACAGTCCTCCTCAAAGAATCTGAAAGTAATCCTTCTCCAAAAGCAGCAATTAGGCATTCATGAAGATTTGACCTAAGCGTGGAGAAACCAACCTTGAGTTTGCTGAGCGGTTTTATCATGAAGCTTAGGCCCTTGCCTACTGTGATTAGGTTAATTAGTATGACACACCACCGCTGTCCTATCTGAATTTAGAATAACCTGAATCTTATGCTATAATTCTAAAATGAAAAATGGTTCTACATTTTTATTTTTTATATTAGGTAATACATCATATGGTTTCCTGGCGCTAATTGTGACAAGAACTTAACAAGGGGAGTCAGGCTTTTATTATGCCAAAGAACAGCACACAGAGATCCAAACCCCGCCAAGACCAATGCATCTATTGTGGAAATTCCAGACACTAAGACGCCACTTGTTGGAAGAAGAATGCTAAAGAAGCGGGAAAAAGGGAGTCAGCTTAGGATGCTTGGAACCCTTCTCTGAATTCCATGCGCAGTAGTTCCAAGTTGCTGATTTATCCCTTGTTGATTTTGTGCTATATCCCCTTGGAAAAGGTGGAAGCTTCCAATTCAATAAATCCAAATAAAAATCTGAGTTCTTCATGTGTTTCCCCTTTGGGACCCCTTTTGCTATGGAATTCTATATACCATTTTTCACTTTATCATGGAGGTTACTCTTGTCAAAGTAGTTGTCCATATGGTGAAAATCCTAGCCATAGTTGATCTCAAAACGCTGGGTAATGTTATCTCCTTTTGTTTAATAGGGATGATAAAATTTGCGCCAAATCAGAACCAAACAATATTTGGCGGCGAGGCCCCAGTGAACTCGCTCCCCAGGTTCCTATTCTGCCCTGCCGCTTTGTTTTAGATCCCTAGTTGTGACAAACCCAGCAGTTGTATTAGAGAATGATAGGTACGACCTTCTCATTAGCACCCAATTTCTTATTAATATGATATTAAAATTAGATATAAGAATTTTTACTTATCTATCCTAGTATTTTTCATTCCTTAAATAGTTAAAGAAACTCATAAAAAAATGAAAATGATTTTAAGAGTTGTTTAGTGGAACTCCCAAACTTTATTGATCAAATGGAATAACATGTCATTGGCCCAAAAACCAAACTTCCTCCTCCTAGCAGTGACGCTTAGGAGAAAATGGCCGTATATGTCAATCACCAGGTGTCATACTCCAAAGCCGCAAGTACTAGTGGACACCTGAATCCAAATTGTGATTCCGCCAGATCATTTGTTAGAGATTAGCATAGAGCCTAACCTGGCCATACTTGATCCTCTTACCCGCATGGAGGTGTTGGATCCTGCCTATCAGGGGAAATTGACTGTACTGACAGCAAATTTCATGGATAAACCTATGGTTATAACCCAATACCAACCTGTTGCCTATGTTTAACCTTACTGGTTGGCAAGTTGAACCCATTTGTGAATGCGGGAACTTTAATGACCTAGGAATCAAGGAAAACATTATCATTAGCCGAGTTGACGTGAAAATAGGCGGCAAGCTCACCCTGAGAAGCAGTGGCAAGGAGATGTACTGATTGAGAGGCATGATGAAAAAAATTTTATAAAGGCTCCGCTAATTTTGGAATGAAGAAAGTGGTTAGCATAGAGTGCTGATAGGCAACTATACACTAATCCATGCTTGGCCTTGCAGGAAATCTAAAAATTTGAAAAAGCACAGGAGACTCAGAAATAAATCAACTATTTAACGTTGGATCATCAAAACCTTCACAAAGTCCCTGGGCATTGCCTTTGCTGATTAGTAAAAAAATGGGCCATTGAACTTTTCTTTCACATAATGATCACAATATTTTATAAAGATTAACTAAAAACAGCAAATTTGATAATCACACAGGAGATATTGGCGATATCAATAAAAAAATCTAAAATTGGTCAAAAGTCATATCAGACAATGTGCATAACGGTGCGCCAAAGGGCAAGAAACGCCCTGAGGGGATCAGGAACCAATGCCGCCAATAAACCACAAACCCAGACACCATCTTGGTTTGTGAAATTCACTACCCAAACAAAACCTATAATTAGAAATATAATATTCACAACCCTCTCAAAGGTAGAGCACGGGCTTTGACTCCTCTTAGGGGTTAATTTCGAAAATCTGTGGGAGAAATTGGGCGAGTCACAGGCCTCCCTATTCCCCCACTCGGTGTATGTCACACCTATACAATTTAATGTGGCTGGATTGACATGGGTTTTGAAACTGAAGAAGATGCAGACACCGCTGCAAAAGTCTGCGTCAAAAATTCCCTCCCCAAAGGCAAACAAATTGTGCGCACCATGCGCACCAGATGGAACAAAGCAAAAGTTTAGCTTATTTCTTTTGACTCTCTCTCAACTAACCTCCCCCGCAAAGTAATTGAGTAGGAGTTCCAAGCTGGACTTGTCAGCTACAAAGATATTAAACAGTTTAAATTTAACAGTTTCACCTGATGCTGAACCTATGCACAGGTAAGACTATAGCCATGATCAACCCGCTCCCAGAGGTGGCTGAGGTCCTCATAAAGGTCCCGCTTACAGCAGTGTTTCACCTCCCAAACGGGGGAGTGTCAAAGGTACTGCACGTCACACTGGAAAGTGCAACGCCAATCTTCAATCAATGCAGCGCATTAGGAAGCAAGGTGCATGCATGTCCCGTGAAGGAGGGCATGATGGCCCCAGACTTCTGTGGCAAAACCATGGACGAGGATAGCAAAGACTTTGCCAAAAATAATTGAAACCAACCACGCCATCCTTAGGGAGAGGATGAGCAATACATTCTCATAAACCTAGTTTCACCCAAAATGCGAAAAATGGCACAGAAGCCCCACAAATAGGCTGCATACATGGCTGCATCACTTGTGGCCTCCTCCATCACCCCCAGAAAAAATTCAGGAGGACATAGAGGAAATTAACCGAGCTAACCAATCCTATCAGAATACCCAAGATGAATTTTTTCTCAACAATTTAACTAAATCACCATGTGGTACCAATCAAGCGAATTTATCTGGACAATTCAGCTCCTTTATTGGCAAAAATGTGGGACACGCACCTACAAGTTCAAACCCCCCACAACCATAGAAAGCAACCAGCACACTGCACCAGACCATCATGAGTCAAAAGCGAAATAGACCAACTTAAACCCACTCAATGGCAAGGCTCATGCAAAATCAGTAAATATTAAGGGATCAAACATCTGCACAGGTGGGACAGGCCCAATCACCAAGAGCAAATACTGGAAATGGTGCAAAGGGATAGGTCCAGATGGCCCTCCCAAACACTCCAAAAACTCTGCGGGCACCTCAGTGTTGATAGGGATGTTAATCATTGCGGGAGCCAGGGCTTAACAATCCCAAGACAAAAAGCTGGACTTTCTGCGGAAACCCCCTGTAGATATTTTGGCCATCCAAGAAACCTATTGTCTACAGAGGGAAGAGGAATCCTAGTCGACCAGGATCTCACCATCCCATTTGGTATGGGCATCCTACTTTGGGGTGGTCATCCATAATCACAAAATATTGAAAATAATTACTCATTCTCATATCTACATGGCCGCGTCCTGGTAGCAATAATTTCGTGACAGGATGACACAATTTAGATAGCATGAATCCATGCACCATGCACTGCAGACAAGAGGAGACAATTTTTTGGACCACCCCAACACTCACCCTCCCATGAGACACCATTCTACGGGCAACTTCAACTGCTGGGATATCCCCAACATGGACCAATGTCTTAAACCTAAGGGATACTTTCCCAGGGCACATTAAATTCCTTGCAATGAAAAGAAACTTTCAATCTATATGATATTCTCCCCCTGGGTCACCACTCCTCCCCCACATGACTCACCCCAACATAGGAAAGAGAACGCTCATCTCAATGAACATTATCAACTTCATTCTCACCCTAAAAAACCACCACTCAAACATTTCCAGATTCTCAACCAAAAATATAAGCTTTGCTAACCACTGTCACATGTTGATACAGCTTTTGCTAACCCGCACTCCTACATAGGCATCAAATTGGGGGAAGTTGTACCTGAAAAATATAAAATTGCCCAAAATATCTGACTAGGTCCAAAACTGAGGCCACAAATATAAAATTTGTAACTTCATTTGTATTGGACCCCATTGCAACCTGGGCAAATTTCAAAGTCACATTAATAAATAAAACTCACCATCTCACCTTGCGGAAGTACACCGCCAACACAGCCACATCAGGCGCAACTTGGCAGAACTATTTATCTCAAGCTCAACACCCCAAAGTTCAGCTATAGCCCCAACTGGGGGCTTAAATGGGCGGAAATATCCATCCACCTAAACGCCCTTATCTTTGAACAACAGCACAAATCAAATTTCCGAGAAAAGGTAAGTTCATAAAAGTAGGCAAAACCTGCTCATCATACTTTTCTACCAGTTCTACTCCTGAAGAAGCCAGCCCACAACACACAGGTCTGCAAAAGTGACGACATTGTGGCAACTGACCCAGTGGAGGTCAAGGCAGAAGTACACCACTATTACACTGAACAATACCGTGATACTTCAACTGACCCCCCAAAGATTAAAATTTTATACACAACGCTATAATTCAAAGGTCACCACCGTGCTACAACCTTCTAAATTTAATCGTGGTCAGGAGGAGCTCTAGGACACAGTCCGCAGTGCAGCATGTATGAAATGCTTAGGCCCTGATGGGATACCCTATGAATTCTACAAAAAATACTTCAAGCAAATCGCATATTCTTCTTGGCATCAAAAAACCAGTGCCTTCTGGAGACACGCCTCCTACCTGGTGGCCAGGGCTCTTATGTCATAACCCTGGTTAAAAAGGGCGACAAGCTGAATCTGGCCAATGGCGCCCAATTGCACTCTCTAACACTAATACAAAACAATTGACAATAAAATTAGCCACCAGATTAGGCACAATAGCCTCAAAAATCCTGTCGCCCAATCAGTTTGGGTTCATACCAGGGCGTTCAATCTGGGAAAATTTACACTCCATCGTCAACATAAGACAGTCCAGAACAACTGGAGCCCTGGTATTCCTAGACTAGGAGAAGCCATATGACCGTTTCAGTTTGCTGTACCTGAAGTAATGCATAAGTGCCCTCAAACTCCCACCCAGATTCAAATACTGTACAATGCTCCTAACAGAGTCTTCATCCATAGCTGTCTGTGACCCTGGATTTTTGACCAAAAATTACCCAGCAGAGGTCTCAAACAAAGGGACCCCCACAGCCCACTGCTGTATAACTTCATTATTAATCCGCTCCTTCTCATCACTGACTCACACATCATGGGCATCACTGCACAAGGCCAACTAACAGTCAAGATACTAGCTTTTGCGGATGACTGCATGGCATGTATAGCAAACAACAATGATTCCCGACAGCTGAAACGCACCTGGGAGTAGTATTCCATTGTGAGCAACTCATCGCTAAACAAAAAGCAAACAGAAATAATTCTCTTAGGCAAGTATACTAACAACTGGACCACAACACCTAAGCCCTACAGTCCCCAACGAAGAAACAACACAATCATAGTACCCTTTGCATCACCCCTCAACCAACCCAGTTCTCCACCTTGGGATATGGCTGTAGACAGGGAGGTTGTAAGTCTTGAGGACCAGCCCTTGAAGCTGGATAGGGTTCAGCACCTTTTCTGGAAGAAGAGGGGCCTCAAGGCTCCCGTGGACCCTCTGTCACAGCTGGGTGGCCTCGCCCATGTGATAGATGAGCGCTCAGGATGGCTTTCCTCCCCAAATCCATCTCACTCCCACCCCTTCCACCCTCTTCAATCCTGGTGGGATTGATAGAGGGGTCTGCAGGGAGATGGCTCACATCAGGGGGCTTCGAGAGGGTCCTGAGGCCACCCACTCCCCAAGCAAGCTATGGTCAAAAGTTGAGGAAATTGCAATTCCCAGTGTCAGAGCCCATCTGGCAATCTCTGGACTGGGGGAGCCAGTCTGGGCTGGCAGGCTTCAGAAGCCAGATTGGCTCTTAACTCGGATCGAAAACCCAGTTCCAAATGGCTCGGATCGTTGGGTCTGATGTTCTGAGGAAGATCCAGGAAGTTAAGATTGTTTGAGCCACCTAATCATGGGATCAGCCTGAATCGCAATAAACCTGATCCATGGACCCCTGCCTTCTGAGACAAATCTGGATTGCCCCAGCTGTGTAAGTTGGCTGATTCAAGTCATTGGAACCTGGATCAGCAGCATTGATTTGGCTTGGTTGCAAGAAGTTGGAAAAATTTGCAAAAATTTTCTAAGCTTTTGCTGAAATATGAGCCACCTTTCACCCCCCTCTGAGCTAGCCAACTGATTCCCACCTCATTCCCCAAATAACCAATCCCCTGATACTTCCCCATGCCTATCGCACCATTTAAAAGGCAACTGGCCCCACCGAGGGCAGTTGTCAGTTCATTCTTTTTAGCATTTGCAAAATAAAATCTTAGAATCTGCCTAGTTTGCTGCAGACTCCTTCCTCTTTTAACACAACTTTAAACATGATTCCTTTGTTCTATTTCATGATGTACGCCGTCGCCAAGATCCTGTTCCTGATGTTCACTGACTGGATCATCCAGCCGCTCAATCCCACCACGTGGCAGCGGATCATCAACATGATAATCTGGCCCACCCCTGAAGGCGTTCTCACTGTCTGTTCATTTTCTCCTATCCGTTAAATGGAGTCCCTTACATTCATTCAGGCATCGAGTCTCCCATGTATGCTCCCCAATCAGAGCAGCCTCAAGGTGTCCCTAGCCCACCGCGCAGGGGTTAAGCTCTGATATTCGCCCCTGCCGCTGTGGGTCCAGCTCACCAGCGGTACCTTGAGTGTCCCCTTCAGGGGAAACTCAGTCCCAGCCCCTCTCATTGGGTTTCCCACACTTCTACCCATATTCCTAATAATGTGGCAGTCTCTGTGCCGCCTCCCGCTGATTCACAAGCCTCCCTTTTGGATTTTGAAGGCCAGCAAACATGAACCCTGGAGGAGTCGTCATCCTCCCTGCCTATTCCGCCCCAGGGGGTTGCACCATAAGACTCGCGGTTGCCCCAACGCAACCATTTGATTTGCCTTGGGGGCCTTCAGTACGTTACTGAACGTTTGCTTTCCTCACATGTCCCATAGATCCCCAATCATCTTTCTCGTCCAGACTGCTATACCTCTGGAATTCTGGGGCTTCCATTGGGTGCTCGCACACCCTGATTAGGAGCTCAGTCTAATTCTTCTTAGCAGCAACCATTACAGAGGTATTCCAATGAGACAATTGAGAACAGCCTATTAAGTGGATGTCCAACCGCGTCACCTCCCTTAAGGGAAGATCCCTAGGACTAATGGGGAGAGAAACAGTTGTCAACTCAAAATCCTTTTGATGTTGTGGTTCTACGCCCATGTAATCTTCTTCTTGTTTTAATTCATATCCTCAGTCAGCACACTTATCTAGGGATGGCTGTGGCCTGGGTCCAAGCCACCTGTACGAGTGAAAATACTCTTTGGCCCATGCTTGAGCGGTGGCATGGGCCTAATAGACTTTGAAGAACACACCAACTGCATATTGGGCACCTGGATAGAGAAAGTCCTAACACCAGCCCTCCCAAAACAACACTGGTCTATAGTAGCAAGGTCCAACTTTGCGCAGGCGCTCAAACTATTCAACCCACACATCCCGTCCAGCCTGCTCACATGCCTTGCAAACTGTCCCAAGGCATAGGGCCCATATGGAATCCCCTCACTTCAAACGCCTTCTCCATACCATTCAGCACATATGGTGGACCATCACTATAACAGCACTAGTCAGGGAAGCGGATGGCCCAGAGCTTGCTTCACGTTAAGGAAACCAGAAAACCACCCCCAGAAGGACACACACTACGTGGCCCCGCTCATTGCAAGAAACTGACTACCTGGACGTATATTATATCCCCTATGACCTCACGACATATAAGGCAATATGGAGGCTCACACATTATCTTCTCCTCAAGCCAAGGGTAAGAGCTAACACTTGGCGTTGCCTCAGAAGAACCTCCAAGACAAAGGATCGCTCTAACTCCCTTCAACAACTTATGCAGTGTGCGGAGGGGACAGCACCCTACACCTCAACCTCAAAACATGCCCTCATCTAGAGCCATATGGCGGGAAGTTGCACGTCTGCTTAAAACCCACAAAGACCGGGAGCTGTCAATTACAGAAGCCTCCTTGCACTCCAACTTTAATCCCTGATACCATTCACACTCCATTCTCTGATAGTCACCATTGCACTGTGGAAATCCACACCATAGCGCTGGATGCCTTCAAGGAAATGTGCCAACAATTTGTGGGACAAACAGTGATTTGACCTATACTTACTGATTCAGTTTCAAGCCTGGCTATACGGATACATGAGGCTGAAGCAGCAAAGACTACTTGAATCATGGTTCTTAGTCTGTTCTCTGCATGCGGACCACTTCCTTCACATCTGCTCCATAATAGGGGAAGCTCCCTCAGAGTAGGGAATCTGACCCAATACACCTGGCAGTAACGGCTGGCAACAGGGATAGCTCATTACTCTGGGGTGCCTATATTGCTATACTTTACCTCCCCCTATCCCTTAGTCATATAGTTTATATTTGTATTGTCCTTCCCTAGTCAGCTTGCCTCAGTTAAATAAAGTAAAAAAAGGATAGGCCACTGAGTAGTAATAGACTAGCACCAGTTGAATACCTTACGCAGAAAGACAGTTATCCACTACCCAAAAACAATGATTCCTTATGATTCTTGGCGGGTTCCCATTTTTTTCTGAATGGATCTGGCCAGCGGCTATTGGAAGATTGAGCTCACACTAGACGATTAGGAGAAATGTTCCCTCACCACCAGTGAGGATGTGCAAACCCAGTATAATGCCCTGAGGGCTATGCAATTCTCCAGCCATGTTCCAAAGGGCGTTGGAAGGCCTGTTAGAATATTTTAAAATATCATAAGTATTAGTTTACCTTGACAACGTTACCATGTTCTCCCACACCCTGTCAACTTCTGTGGTTAAATCGAAAATAAAACCTTTGATGACCTACAGATTGGGCAATTTTCCCACCTAATGCTTGAACTAATAATCTAATTAAACCTAGTACAATAACATGGCTCAGGACAATTATTGCTACGTGGATTTAATTATTTCATTAAAGCTCGTGCTGAATATCCCTGCATATTTAGGTTAACCTTCTCTGCAACTACTCAGCTGGGTTGATTAACTCAACATCAAATTATTTTAATTATTCTATTGGCACTCAGGCCAAATACATTCGCACAGTTGGGCCAATTATCTCTGCCCCAATCCTCAGCAACTAGTCCTGATTAGTTGGGACCAATATTAAAAAAATTGTGTATAAAATTATTTGAGGATGACCTAAAGTTATGTTTAAAAGTCCCATGGACAATTAAACGAAAGAACAATGTAATCAATTTTCAGACCTAGGGCAAGAATTTGTATGTTGATCCGTGTAATTGGCATGATAGCATTTGAGTGGACTGCCCAAAGGGGGTTACCTAGTGCTATTGAGGAAGAGGCCTGCTGACATCCCAATTAGGGGTACATTATTTACTTCAATTGAGGCCAAAATTTCACAGAAGGTGTGTTTCATCAGCAGTATGACAAAACTGAAATCCAGAAGATCTTAGGACAATTTTGCATGCTTTTATCACAATTTTTAAATTTTTAATCTTAAATTTATTGCGGGGAAGGCTGACCATGGGACGGACGCTTCTGAATATGACTCAGAAGAGACAAAACTTAGTACCAGGGGAGGCACCCCAGAGAAGCGATGCTATCTCTTGTTGCCAGCGGGAACGCCACTTATGGGAAAGGGGAGGGAACATGTGAAGGGGCCGTAGCCACAATTGAGCACGTGTGGAGGAAGGGGTCTGAGTTGATGAACCAGACTGGGAACCAGGAGGAGACCAGCTGTCTGCGACGTGGTGGGAGGTATCCGAACAACTACGCTTGAAAGTGGTCCACCAAATGAGACCAGAATCTGTGGACCGCTTCTGTGAGGGTGGGGGCGGAACCTGCGATGGCATCTAAGACAATCGTGTGGATGGTCCACATGGCGATTGCAACCACCAAAGCACGGAGGGAGGGTGGAAGGGAGGAGGCCATTGATAGAGCAAACATATCTATTGACAGACTGAAGGGATGCGTTTGATCCTGGCCCAGCAGACGTTGAACTTCGCGCCATATCACTTTAGAGGTAGGGCTCTTCTCCAGGCGGTGGAACAGCGTTCCATACTGGCCACACACGACACAAGATGAGTGTAAAGCGTTAGAGCGCTCAGCTGTATGATACACCCGCCTCAGGCAGCGCCACACATGGGAGCGGACTTGAGGCTGTAATAGAGGATGGTGTACATATTTCCAGATAGATTTTTGGGTCTCAATGGAGTAAGGGATGTCCATCATGTCCAGGTAGTCCACCCTGGATAGGACATGGGGCCGAATGGGGATCACGCCATCATGTATGGGTAGCCTCTGTACCTCTTGTGTGAACTGAGGAGAGGGGCGTCCTCTTTGGGTTGTATGTCCGCTGATACAAATTCCTCACTCAGCGCTTCGCATGGAGAGTAGGATTCGTTTGTAGTGGGTGTTAGTCCCGTGAGGGCCTGTGGCCGATGTGTGTGATGCAAGGTATTTCATCAGGGAGTGGGGGTTCAATGGATTGTTGAGGCCCAAGGCGCGGGAGAAGTTGGAGCGGGCTGCGCGGGACCAGTGTTGGGAAGGGAGTGTAGGGGCGGTGACGGCCACAATCCAAATGCCCAGGATCTTGGCAGCATGGGTTTTGAAGTCAAGAAGGCCCATGCCTCCATGATGATGAGGGCCAAACATGACCTCTAGCCGCACTGGCGGAGGGCGGTCTGACCAAAGACATCCTTGCAGCAAGGCATACAAGGATTTGAAGAAGCTTGGGGAAAAGGGGATGGCGTGGGCTCCGAACTAGACTTTGGAGAGGAGCATAGAGTTGGCTAAAACAACCCTGCCAGTAAGGGAAGTAGGGTGGGCTCTGAGAGAGGCGATTCACTTCGTCACGTTATCCAGAATATGGCACTCCATTACTGCTGACGCGTATCCGCCTGCCACCATCCACACGCCCAGATGGCGTACTGGTCCTATGGTAGGACGTGGCACAAAGGGGAGCACCAGTGGAGCGGTGTGTTTTGAGTTAGTAAGGCGTGGACGTGGGCGAGCAGATGGGCCAGGTTGGGAACTACTTGCTGGGGCCCAGCAGTTCTGAAACCGACCAAGGAGGATGATTTTGGTTTTGGAAGCATTCAGTGCCGCGTTGCTTACCCGGGAATACTCCTGGATGAGAGCTTCAAGCGTACGTGCATCTTGATTATTAGACACCCCAACCACACAATCATCTGCGAACGCCATTATCTTGACTGGGGCTTGGCCTGGCACATGGACCCCAGTGAGTTGGGCATTCACATTTCGCAGTAGTGGGTCAAGGCTGAAGTTGTATAAGAGTGGGCTGAGGGGGTCCCCTTGTCGCAAGCCCCTTTGAGGGTGGATTACTTCCGTCAGGAAGCCAGGGCCACGCACTGCCATTGTTGCAGATTCCGTGAGCAGCATTACCCAGTTGATAAAGCGAGGGGGTAGGCGGAATTGATGTAGGCAGGCCCTGAGGTATTCCCAGTTTACTCTATCATAGGCCTTCTGTTGGTCCAAAAATACAAGTGCCCCAGAGGCTGTGGATTGATATACGTTAGCCACAGAGTGCACATTATCCCAAATCGACCTTCTGGGGATGAAACCAAATTGTTCTGGGGAGATGGTGGCAGATGCTACAGTCCCTAAACGGTTAGCCATGATTTTTGTTAAAATTTTGGTGTCTGTGTTTGTTAGAGAAATGGGGCGCCAGTTGGCTAAGTCTAGCTTATCCCCTTTCTTGAAAGGTGTGACTGTAAAGGCCTCATGTCCTCCTGGTAAGAGGCGCGTTTCCAACAGGCTTTGGTTAAGTGAGGCGAGCAGGAATGGGGATATATATTTAAAGTACTTTTTGTAGAACTCATATGGAATGCCATCTGAGCCTGGGCATTTTTGGTTTGGCGCACTGCGAATGGCTGTCCATAATTTAATCGGAGTAATTAAATTCATTAATTCTGGGTATCAGATAATGGTGTGGATATGAGCTCATTTGAGAAATTCCGCCACTTCAGCCAGCTGAATTGGATCAGATTGGTATAACTCAGAGTAATACCTTTGCATTTCGATTGCCACTTCAGCCATGTATCTGCAATGAAATTATCCGATCTTTGCACCTGTGAGCAGGCCACGCTCTGGCGTGGTGCAAAATTTTTTTTAAAGAAATGTGCGGTGCACTTGTCACCTTTTGTGATACATATGGCCCTGTACTGAACATAAACCTGATGTTTGGGTTGTCTTTCGAGTGCGTTGAGGTGGGCAGCTGCCTCCACCCACTTCTGGCCCCATGCAGAGCTGTATCCTGTAACTGGGATGTTGGACTCCAAGTGTGCCAATTCTGCCAGAGTGCATGAGATAACTGCCGATGTGGCTCGTGAGCATCTGGAGGAGAGATAGCGATAGTGGTGGATGGTGTCATCTTTGAAAGTTGCCCATGTGGAAATGGGGTCCGCGCAAAACGGTGCAACAAACTTTTTGCCAAAGTTGCCTCTTCCACCCACGTGGAAAATCATGGCGACGTGAGCTTGGGGGGGCAGATTTTGCACCAATGTGGGGCCTTGGCAGCTGTGACAGGTAGGTGGTAGGTACAAAACCAACTGATGGTCGGAGAATTCCATTTTTGTTGTTTTGAAGTGGGAGATGTGGGGTTGGAACTTCGCTGGCGTTATAATAAGGTCGATGTGGGTCATGGACCTTGATTGGCCATTGTGGATGTGGGGATGCGTCATGTTTTTGAGCAGCAGGGCATGTCATGGCAGTGCATCCATTAACCTGAGGGTGGCCTTTAGAACGCATAGTTCTACGTGACCTGGGGGGCGTGGGGTGAGGAAGGCCACTGGTCCATTGGTGTGTTTAGCCAACAGTTAATGTTGCCAACTAGGAAAGAGTCTGGGGGTAGCGGGAGGGATTTGACCAACAAGAGAAACTCCCAACGCTCGCGTGCACCATTTGGGGCATAGATGTTGACTATTGCATGCACTACGTCAGCCCACGAGAAAGTGACAACAAGCACTCAGCCATTTAGGAATATTTCTGAGGATAAAAATTTGAAAAAAATATTTTTCCAAATTTAGCACCCCACAGTGCTTTGACCAAAAGGATAGGGATGGGAGGAGCATTGTTTTCCAAAATTCCTCAGAACCTCATGGACAGTGGGACTCCTGGATGTCCAGGATATCCACGGGTAAATTGTGTTGTAAAAAACTCAGTTTCCTAGCCTGGGATGGGGAGGCCTTGAGTCCAGCAATATTCAATGTCCCTAAAGTGAAGGTTTCCCCCATTGTACCTTAGGTGCGAGGGGGTGGGCACCTGGGCCCACCAACCTCTTCTAGATCCCCACGGGCCTTCACAGCAGTGTGGGTGTTAGCAGCAACGCTATCAGAGTTTTTGTTAATTTTTGTGGAAAGAGTCGCGTTGGCTTTAGCCTTCGCTTTTTGTTTTTCTGATGTTGAACAAATTTTTTATGGTGCGGATGAGTTTGGTGCACCATTGAGTGGGTCAAAAAAAATTTTAGTTGGTATAGGTCCCGAGTTGGTTTCAACCGGAGCTTGGGTGCAACGATTGGGTGAGATCTAATCTCCCATTGGATCCTCAGATTTAGTGGCCCGCTCAGTATGGGCTTCCCAATCTGATTGGTTGATGGATTCCTGAGTTGCTTCCGCCGCAAAGGTTTCCATGTCCTCCTGGCATTGTGAGTGTGGGATAGCGGTGGTAGCTTTGGCCGCTTCCTTGGCCGCAGCCCTATGGGCCTGCTTGGCCTTCTTCTGCTCTTGCGGGGAGATAGGCTTTACCAGTAGGTAGCAGCCTTGTAATCCCCATGGGAAACCTCCTTGGTGCTTGCAGTTGGGGTCAGAACTGCGATGGCTTTGCTGGTGCACAGGTGTGGCATCAGCATGAAGCGTTGCATTTCAAAAGATTGTATTTTGCTGTATATGGTGAGACCATCTTTCAGGTGTTGTTCCAAAATGTCACGTTTTACCGTAGTAGGCAAAAAGTCAAATGTGAGGAAAATTTGGTTTGATTTTGTCCATCTGGTGCATTTGGTTTTGATGACCCATTGCCCTTCGGGGAGGTCGACCACTACGCGCACCACTGTAGCCTCATCTGCTGCTGTTTTGCTTTCAAAACCTAGGTCCAGCCAACCGCGTGACATGGAGTGAGGTGCAATGTACACCGCGGTTGGGAAAATTGTGTGCACATCTTCACAAAATTTTTCCCATAAGGCCGTTTTTTGGATGTCCAGAAATACGCAGACTCCGAATTCCACCAACGAAAGTGGCTGGGAGTGTGGCGTGTTGATGTACTGGTTGCATTGTGCTTGCCATGTGAGAATCTCCAGGGAAATATTGACTGCCGGTTTTTTAAAATTTTTATCTATTCCACCAGATTCTCTGGGGCATTTTTTAAACGTTGGATACCGCGGGCCTTCCACCTGCTCCTCTTACCTTGCTTGCCCAACTGCTCCCTGACATGGGCGCAGACTAATCTCCTCTGTGAGATTATCAAACTAGATTTAGTCTTAAATTGAATAGGTTGCAATAGGGATTGCAACGAGAAAGAAAAGTTTTGCTTTTATCACAATTTTTGTACCTGAAATACTCCCAATTTTGAGAGTATTTTGCCACCAATGAACCTAAGAAAAGGTTTCAGTTGTAGGCCAGATTGAAGTGGTAAAATAGCTGTTGAATTTTATGCTGTAATGAGGCCAGGAGATGCCCTAGAGGTATAAATACTGGCGCCTGGCCTAATGAGCTATTAGTAAGTAATCTAGTCTTAAATAAAATCCATTTTATTTTTATCTTCGTTTTATTTGTATCTAAAGTCGCTTTTGGAGAGTGCTGGTAAGATGGGATCTCAAGAACCCCAGCTTGCCAATTTGCCTGCCTCAACTGAAGTTCCCAATTATGAGGCGAAAATTAAACCCAAAATGGCCAGAAAGGTTGGAGTCATTTTCATATGCTTATTGCATTTTCGAAAAGTTCTAAAACTGTAAGCAACTGGTCAAATTGATGATCCATCGACCAAATTTCAGACCAATTTACTGTTCAGGATTTAATTTATCAAGCAAGAAATCCTTAGATTTTGACACTCTATAACCAACACCTTGATCATTTGAAGGAAACTTTTTGTACACCTCTGCTCTGTGTCACTGAAGCTGAAACATGCCATTTGCCAGCTATTTAAACTTATAATGAATCCAGCCATCAGGTTGATAAAGGTGGGATCCTAACAATACCAGATAAGGTAATTGCAATTTAGAGGGTGACTTGGCCCTCAAGCCTTTTAGATATACAGGTGTTCCTTATTATGGTCGGTTATTATTGACAGTTCATCCCCCATTTTCTGAGCTCGCCAAAAATCTGAACTATCTGCTTACATGGAGTGTACATTCTGATGAGAGGAGACACAACAGCAAGCTTTTAATGTTTAAGGAAAGTGCTTGCAAGTGACCCTGGGTTATTCCACTCTTGTTCGATAAACTTTTCATTAGCTTCCAGATGCTATTGATGTGGCTGTTGGGTCCATTCTACCGCAACTTAACATGAGTAAAATGGATCATCCCATATCATACTTCAGTAAAACCCTACCTCAGGCAGAAAGTATTTATACCATAACAAGTAGGAGTGCTTATCCGTTTTACTTGCTATCAATTATTTCTGTCCTTTCCTATATGGGAATCATTTCACCGTGGTTACAGAGCATGCCTCCATGCGGTGGCTACTACAGATGAAGGATCCAGATGGATGACTGGCCCGCTGGGTGATCAAGATATAATGCTATGAATTTTCCATTATACATCGCTCTGGAACCATACATAAAATGATTGTCCTTCCTGCTTTTCTACAATGACCCCCTACATCTCTTGGGGAAACATATTTATGACTTCATTGGGAAACCTGATGAGTGGAGTTAAGAAACTACCCCACAGTTCAGCAGCAATTAAAGAATATGGCTGATTGGATCCAAATCAAGATGGATTGCTATAAAAACATGTCAGCGACTCTCAGTTGCTTTATTTCTGCCCGTCAGCCAGGACAGATACCATTTTGGAGGGCCATTCAATGATAAGCCATAATGACATCTAAAAACTCATTAATGGTTATGAGAGCAACGCTACTGGTAGGTGATTATTAAGACGATACTAACGTCCTTGACTCTCGTCTCATTTATGTTATCCAGAACCCCCCAATCCGCTGTATTAACATCAAGTTGTAGGTCCTATTTCCCCCTTCTCTACAGTCAGCATTGATGTTGGTGGTTCACACCATATGCTAATTTATGGCCCTCAATATATAATATTGGCAATTGACCATTTCACCAAATGGGTTGAGGCCATCTCTGTTACCTCACCACTTCCAAAGCTACCGCCTCATGTTTACTAAAACAGGTCTCTACCCATCATAGTAGTCTGAAGGTACTACTCTAAAAAAAATGGCACCAGCTTCATTTCCCACGTAATCCTTAAACCCAATTCCCTAATGGGCATTTATCCCTTCTTCTCTCCTCCCTACTATCCTGCTATGAATGGATCAGTGGAATGAGTGAATAAAACGCTCAATGCCATCATTCATAAAATTGCACACTCTGGCCTCAGCTGGTGAACTGTATAACAGCGGTTCTCTTGGCGTATCACATGAGTTATCATCATGTTATAAAGATATCGCCATTCTGAGCGCTATATGGCCAAGAGCCAATTTTACCCTACAGCGTTCAAACCATATTTTAGGCCTCTACGCCAAAAACCCTTAAAGTTAGCAATGTGAAGGCTGACCAATGAACTAATCCGCCTATAAGATTTTATTTAACCAAGGTAAGCTGACCAGGGGACGTATATTACAAAACTAAAAACTAAAACTAACGTAAATAATTGCTTCAAACAAAACTCCCAAATGAGCATATTGGATGAAACACACCAAACGAAACAACCAACCAGGTGGGCAGCAGAGACCACTTATCCCTCTATGGCAGAAGGGGAGGTGGATTAGGGGGCTCATCTTTGGCAGCAGCTTCCTCATCCCAGAGTATGGTATGTGTCAAGGTGGATATCAAGGGCGTTGGTGCATTGGCTGCATGTGGTTCAATAAAACTAAAGATTGAAATTGCCTAGAAATTATCAACTATGAGAATGGCAGTGATATATTTAGCTTTAGCTTTTTTGGCTTTAATGTGGGCGTCTGGTAGTTTAACAAATGTGGCAATATTGGTTCATGTATCTTAGCTTTAGGATTCCATGCTATAGTTACCGCGTTCTGGATAGCGTCGTTGACATTTTTGTGCAATTGATTCATTGTAATTTTACTTTTTGGGGTGAGGTTTGAGGGGATAACAGGAGGTGGAATACCTCCTGTGAGCATTGCCACTGATTTGGTGACAGCTTTGCGGAGGGGATGACAATCTGGTTTAGTAGCTGCTTCTACTGCAAGCTGGTGGTCACTGTAGAATGATTCGGCATTTGGCTGTGGGGTATATAAATGTTGGGGTATTTGGTGTCCCATTCTGCACTACAGAACTGCTCGATTTTCAGAGAGATGGTTCTTCAATGAGATTACCTGATTCGTTGATTTCAGTCAATAACTCCCATGGGTTCTGATTGAATTGAATTGGGGAATTAACGTATTGTTTAGGTTTGGTTGATTCATTAGAGGAAGTATGGGATTGAACTGGGGTCTAAGTTGGTGCTTGATTGGAGGTAGCATTTGTGGCACTGGGGCGAGGAAGAGGCTGATCAGTGGCTGCAGGTGCAGCTGTAGCATCAGGCTTTGGGGGAGGGAGAAGTAGAATTGTACCCCATACTGAAGCTGGTGCAGGTTGGGCAGCAGATTGGAGGCCAGCGGATGAAAATCAGCGCCATCAGAAGCAGCTATGGATGGGCACTTGCATCTTGAGTGGTTAACTCAAAACAGGACAGACATATCGTCCATTTCCCTTGATGCGGGCCCAGAAAAGATGGTCAGGGGCTGAGGGGATAACGGCATGGGGAAAGACAGGGCAATTTTATTTGATTCAGGGTTGATAATGACATATGCCTGAGGCCCAGCGAGGCGTGTGGCCCCATTTGAGACCACATATTGCATGATGGGGTTGGAGCCATATGCTGACAAACCTTCTATAAGCTCCTGGTGGAGCACCTCAGGGGAAGGTGGGTGGGCAAACCAGCGAACTGAACCACCAAAGTGGTATCCTCTGGGAGCTGTGCCCCAAATTGTGGGGAGAGAGGTACCCTGGAAAACCAGGGGCACAGTTGCCGCAGTAGCAGCATTGGCTTCACAGGTAAAGCTGAGATCAAAATACCCCTTATAGGGAAATCAATAAAAGTGGTGGGACGCATCACTGCCTAAGCCATTTCAATTATGGCTTGGTCATGGTAGGGGAAAAGTTTCCCATAGTCAACCCTAAGGCTGAAATGCATGTTGCTCTGGGGGAGCACCAGGGGGCTGTGGGCACCGCTTGGGTTTGAGCAAGGTGGGCGTCACAATCCTTGGGAGTAATGAATCGTCTCAGGGGTTTAATATGACTGGGTAAGCCAAAATTGAGTGCATTTTCCTGTTGGATGGAAGATGGGGGTAGTTTTTCTGCTGCCCCACACTGGGGCAGCTGGTGGGGAATCCAAATACATTGGAGTGAGACTATGGTGGGTGATCAAGATTTGCTTTTTCCAACTGATTTTGTTCAGAAAGTTATGCCAAGCGGAAAGAGCTACTAATCCGCCTTCAAGCTCTAGCTGCTAAGTCTATGGAGATTATCAGTCACTAAGAGGCGGAGCAAGTAATGCACAAAAGCTAATCCTGTCAGAGTACCAGTTAGGGATCTGGTACTGTTCTGTCACCACCTACCAGGGGTTTAGATGCAAAAACTTGACACCTTATGGTCAGGACAATAATGTGTAATATATTGTTAAGGCCTGAAGTACTCCATCGCCTCCATCAAATTTTTATCCATAATAAATCAACTCCATGCTAGATTCCTATGGACCTATGCCCCTCCTCAGCAAGATATTGAAGTAGGCATTGTTGGGATTGATGGTATTAATGATAGATCAGATGCGAATCAATTGACGGATATGTCACAATCCATTAAAGGAACTACCAACATGGCAGAACTTACAGAAAGTTGCCACGCTCAACAAATCCTAAAATGAGCTACTGCAGGCCTGAACTCCCCTCTGGATCTACCAAAGCAATTACATAAGAACTTGCCAGTCAGGGATCGCCCAAATCAGCGGAACTAATTGTAAATGAATGTGGCCAACTAATATCTTCTCATTTCACCATTTTTCTCTAAAATTCACAATATCCCCTTCGACCTTAACCTTGATCAAATCCCATGAAAATCCTAAAATATTATAATAATGGGATCTTCGTCTTTATTAAATTTTTTAGCCTATTACAAACTAGTGATTTAGTCTTTTATTTTAACAGTGATTTTCCTTGGTTTAGTAAAGCTACTAAGCGATTTTTCCAAGGGACTCTATAGTCTGCTTGGTGATTAAGCTGGGGTATCAGCAAAGCTTATTACATAGCCTTTGAAGAACACAGCCTTTAATAATATATAAAAAACTCAACACTCACACTATAATCTAGGTCAATCTACCAATCAATTATGAAATAAACACCCATTCAACTATCTTCTAATAGTTACTTAAAATTCAATGATAGTATTAAAGCATGAAATTAAAATGAAATTCTACTAATAATTTTAGTATTATTTACCTAATAGGCATTATGATTTTTTTGAGTTTTTACCATTTTTCCAAACAGCACTAAAAATTTCATGTTGTCAACTCTGTGAAAGTAACCTCCCTCTGGTTCATATCTTGGTTAAGACACAAATAAAATTATAAGACCAAGGACCAAAATTCTGTATTTCACAATGTAACTCACTTTTTCTTGTCCTGTTCCATAACCATCAGGAGTCTTCCTTCAAATTTCTGTTTTTAAATTCTAGCTCCACTTTATTTTGATTAAAATTACTTTAGCAGCATGCTTTGTCAAGAAAACAAACAACTTAAATTACTTTTACCACTTATGAGCTTAAGTGTCACAAATTGTTTATCCATATTTCTTTTTCTTGTTTATATATTCATCATGACTGTTATAAATTATTAAGTTGATGAAATTATAATCCCTTCTCTTCAGTATAGTGACCCCTGGTCATTCTGATTTTAATATATAGATTTGTATGTCTACCCCATGGGTTTGAGGATCAGATAAACTTTTTAGATATGTTTCTTTGAATAAAAATCTCCTCTCTCCACATTTGAGTACTTTAACCTTGTGATTACCATAACGCCTAGGATTAATTAGTAATTTAAAATTGTGCCAGACAACTTTTAAGGTTAGATTTATCATCATACCAGTATTACCATCATAGACTATTCTCTTTTTGGACGTAGGGGGCGATAAGGCACTAATTCTTAAGGTTACTCTAGTTCTGACTCTGACTCTCTATTACCTTTCTGAATTGACCGCCTTACTTTTATAGTCCATTGGTATTATATCCAAGCTATGTTACCTTTGACACCTTTGTACACTAAAGTCTTTAATAATTAAGGAATCTTGGTTGATACTTCAAAAAAGCAACATAAATATTGTTATACTCACCATGAGATGAATGATTCTAATCTTGTTGTGATCCATATCATCCTATAAGATTGCAATTAGCACTGCCTTTTAGTAGTTATATGATAATCCTCAGTATTCAGCCTAGATGTTACTGATGGCTCTATTCATCCTGCTGAGGTAAAATTTAAACCTATTGATGATGGTGTCAGCGCTTATGCTGAGGAAAGCTCCAAAAAGACTTGAATTTGGATTGACAAATCATTTGACTGTTCTTCTCCATATTAAGGCTTCAGAATAAAATGAGCTTTGCCTAATAGGCCCTTGACTAAAAATAAGAAAAGATCAACAAAGAGGTGCAAGGATCATTACCTGATACAACTCATATCAGTATATAGGATTACAACCTAAAAGCCCTATAACAATGAAAAAAGGCACAATCCATCAGAAACTAAAAGAGATGACCATGGCTTGACTTTCTTATTAGATGAGGGTTGATCCTAAATGAGGAAGACCTAAGCGCCTTATCCGCCTCAGGGTACTGAGCCATCCTATAATTACCTGGACTTTTTACATGCTACAGTTTAGGGTTATTTTCTTATATAAATACTATGTTTACTTTTTATCCCTTCACATAGTTAAATTAATAGTTACAATAACCCAGGATGATTGCAAACATATCAGACCCTTCAGAAGCAAAAGTAAATTGCAAACACCTCTCTACTACCATTCTTCTCTTCAGTCCAGCCCAAAGGAATTTAAAGCTTCTGTTCATTACTGCTCAAGGCAACCATGAAATTCTAAGATCCTGTTTTCTCCCTACAAAAAATCCTAAACGTGGTACTCTCTACATGAGGCCAATTGCTTTTGTTTAACCGAACATTTATCTTTTATTTCTTTATACTTTTTATAGACTAAGTCTCTAATCTCTCAAGCCTTTATGCCCATATTAATTTGTTAAATTAACGTATGTTAGATTGCCTTGATGCCATTGTTTATCTTTCAAAGTAAGTTATGAAATTTTACCTTGCCCATTTACCTAAATTATTTTATGTAATTGATAAACAATAGGATTAAATTACTTTTTAATCTGATTGGGCCTTGACAAGAATAGTGACCAAGGATCATATTCTCCTCAACCCCATGCCCTGGCAATATCCTCCAAAACTCACTGACTATCAATTGATGAGGCTTTCCAGCCTCATAAATTGCCTCCCCTCTTATTATTGTTATATTTATCCCTTGCCCAGTTGGCGGAAAAAATTATCAAGTGTCTTTTTTTAGTACTAGATGGTCCCAATTATCAAGTGTCTTATCCCCAAAAATCAAAGCAAATGATGTCTATCATTTTTCAAAATAACTATTAGTTTCTTGGTAAGGTACTGTGTAACTTTATTATAATGGGAATAAAAATTAAGAGGAAGCTTCCTTTCAGATATCTGGTTATAGGCAGCTTCATAACCATTGACTATTAATATTTTACCTTCTGTTTTTAGGGTACCTGTCTCCATATAGTTTCCTCTATTTTTATATAAGTAGTTACCCTGTGCAGTTGTAATCAATCCTCATTACCAATTAAAAAAATTGGTGCTAAAGACAGGGGGTCACTTTTGGTAACTTGTCTTCTGTCTTAAAATCGTCAAAATGTCATACTCTGATGATGACTGTCAGGTGACCTGGTGTATATTCCTTATGATGAACCAATTATTAAGTGGTCCGTCAAGGGCTAACATCACCTCCTTATTTGCTGAAGCACTAAAAAGGGTGCACCAGTGGAGAAAGCACTTCCTACTATCTTCAAAATAATAACAGTTGAAAACTTTGCGTATCCTCATTCAATCTCAGGAGCAGGAAATAAAAAATTAAACTCGCATTTGTTTAATTCTATCTGGAAACAGGAAAAGCTGATAAATTTATTATGGCGGAATGGCAACCCTTTACTAGTTCAGTAAAGCATCTCCGCCTAGATCTCAAGCGCACTATGTGTAATCGTGTAAAAGTCCCTAGTATAGCTTATTTGTCAGATTTTAATTCTGATGATTCTAGAAAGGAGAATGGGCCACTATGCCTAATTTATTGGCAGCTGCACCTGTATCAGCTGCTACCATCAGCTCACCACAGCGGCTGACACTTCTGTTAACTCTGATCCTCCAATTACTTCAGCACATTCTCCTTCAGTAAACCCTGTCAACTTACTCAAGTTTGATAATTATGGAATTATTCATACTTTTTACTCTTATTTGAAATTACTATAAGAAACACAAATGACCATACTAAACTGGACACCAGATAATTTAGTGGGATTCCTATAGTCAAGAGTTAGTAGTGCTGAGAAACCTGAAGTCAACATGTCTTACATTAATGCCAAAACATTATTATTGATGACTTTAGTTGAACAAATAGTGGGATGGGAAACTGCCTTCCTACTAATTAGAATTAAGGTTGGCGAGGAAGGGCTAGCCTTTGCTGATTGGTTTTACTATGAGGCTCAAGTGTTACATGAGCCCAAGTTCTGAGTCATTATGGCGCTCAGATTTCTTTTCACCACCCCTGCTAACCACACATACCATTGTATCAAGCTATGTGACCCAGTATAAATTCCAAGACTAACATCACTGATGTGTTAAATTACCTCTGGAGCTGAACCCTTACTTTCAGCACTCCTAATATCAAACCCTTTGAAAAAGAGTCAAGTATTCATTTACTGAGTGTGACCACCATCAAGGTTTCGGGAAAAGCTCTGGTGGTTTAGAAAAGGGATATTTTACATCCACCAAAAATTCCAAAACTCAGTTAAAACCTAAACATAGTGAAACACATCCTTATTGGGGAACATTCCCCATAAATAACCCAACTGAGACCTGCTACGGCTCTGCAAACCCCAGAAATAACTGATCATCTATATTTAAGTCAAGAAGATACTTTTGACATTCACATGCTCACCAGCTCTGATAATCACGTTGAGGGCCCTTATGGTAATATTAGTGTTATGACATGCAAGTTCAAGCAAATTGTGGACAGAGGAGAATCCATCAACACAGTATCTTCAATGTATAATTAAATTGGTGACCAAACCCTTATGGGCCACCTTAAAGAATATGGCACCACTTGACCCAACGCCACTACGTCTCTGGGAGCGTTTAGCTCATTTAAGCTGGGGTTTGGCACTAAAGTGTTACCTGCCCCAGCCATTCTTTTAACTCATGATAACCTGAGTTTTTTATCTCTAATCTTTTATGTTTAAAAATGGGCTTAAAGCCACTTTTGAGGACATTACTCTGGAGTTATGAGAACAGCATGTTCCCCTATATTATAATTCAGAATTCTATGATTATGAACTTGGCTGGTGGGCATGGTTTTTGAGCGCTTGATTGATCCCGCCAAGATTGCATTGCTGATTCTGGATAAATATACAACAGATTTTTATGTCAGGGTTGGATTTGTATTAGTTGACAATTTGCATACTGTGCCTACGCAGCTTTCAGTTCTGGCGAAAGCTGAATCTGTACTCATCTTGAGTTCACCTCACAACCTTACCCAATTGTGAAGGTTGAGTAAAATGAAGGAACTATTCCCATTGCATATCGTAAAGGTGGGTAAAATACCTTAAATTTACCTCAAGGGATTATGAAGTCCAATGGGATCCCAGTTTGTGCAGATAAAAGTGTACTATTAAACTAGGGCATTATGCCTCATTGGAAAGAATATCACTTTACAACTTTCTGTAGGGTTTATGGTAAGATCCACCCACTAATCTGCCAATTCAAAAAGGATTCATTGTTGCTCCAGGATTTTCCACATTAGGGAGAAATCAAGAAGTCTTTGAAAAACACCTACTCTTACCTAATGCACATCCAAAAGCATTTACCTTGCTTATGGTTATGGGCTGCATTACCTAGAAGCCTCTTCTTTCTAGTTACCATTTAGCCCCCACTCATTTTGATACTGGAATGTTGCTCAAGTTGAGTGAATATTGTGATTTAATCTGATAAATCATTTAATTCTTTTATTTATCTAAATTTGGTTTTTAGACTAAAGGTTAATCTCTCGGAATTTGACACTGATAAAAAATCTGTTAATTAAGTAATGACAGATTGCCTCAACGCCACTGTCTATCTGTTTAGTTTAGCTATAGTGGATTACCCTGCCCACGCACCTACATTATAGTATGTAGCTAATAATCAATAAATTTAATTTATTAAAGATTTACTTGGGCGATGATAAGAATAGTGACCAAGGATCAAATTCTAAGCAAGTCCACCACTGGCAATATCCTCCAAAACTCACTGACAATCAATTGATAAGGCTTTCCAACATCATAAAATTGGATCCCCTTTTTCTATTGTTATACTTTTTCCTTGCCCCACTGGCGCAAAACAATTGTGAAGGGTTTTGTCTCCTTAAATCCAAGGCAGTAATGTCTGCTATTTTCCAGAAATCTATGCGTTGCTTGGTAATCTAAAAAAATATTTGAGGTGGGTTGACCTTGGGACAAATATACCACACTGTGATTATTGTAGCCATTACAGGTTTCGATCTTGCGGTGAACAAAACCTGTACTAGAATGGAAGCAGTATTTACCCTGTCAGGCTAACCACCTTTTTGCTTGGTAATCTATTTTGTAGTTTTATTATAATAAGCATGCGAAATTTAGAGGATCTTTTCATTTCACCTAGTCAGTTACAAAAAGCTTAATTGAAACTTTTGATAATACTGTTTTTTTCTGGTTTTAGGGTTAATGCCTTTATACAGTCTCCCCTTTTTTGTGTTAAAAAGTAGTCGACCTGTGTAGCTGTAGTCAAGCCTAAATATCAATTAAAACAGGGCACTAAGTTGTAAATAGTGAAGACCAATCACAAAATTAAATATAACTCTAATGAATTTTCTTCATTTTATGAGGAGAGGATCATTACCCAATGGAGTATTACTTCTCAAATTGAGGTACAACCAGTTAGACTATAGACTCTAGAATTCATAGCTACCTTAAAATTCAATCTACTTATGTTGAAATATAATTAATTTATTCTCTAAGATGACAACATAGCCAACACTATTCAACAATTCTTAGATTAAGTCTATTCCAGTGAGAGTCGATACAGACATTGTAAGCTACCGCTGTCCCATCTTGCATGTAGAAAATCTTTAGTTCAGCTGCCTTGGCAAGCAATGAGCTGGTCAGTGAGGAAGAACCCTATCTATGCCATTTTGTACATCCTTCCCTACATTATCTCCTTCAGATAGTAAGGCTTCACCACCAAGAGGTGTTACACCAGCTAGGTCTGATGTAGGGCCTCAATTCAAATTTGGTCAAATATAACAAAGCCTCTTCTGCTTACGTTTGGTATTATCATGAAGAATTTAGGATAATTGTTTTTACATCAACAATGCTTGGAATCAAATCGTCTTGATGGACTCTAGAATTTATAGCTACATTATACCCAACTCATTTTAATGATTACAAAGTGTGGTATCTAAAAGTACAATCATATTTGACACCTCATTGGAGGCTGCCACATAGACCCAGGCGTTAGAATCAACAGCTATGCGATGTTTAAATCAAATAGAAGCATTTATCAAACAAATTTAGCACTGGAATGCTGCTATTACTGTAGAAACTGAGGGTCCCAAGGACCTGAAGGGCCACAAGGGCCGCAGGGTCCTGCCATAACTGAGGGCCCTGGTGTCTTAAGGTCTAAAAGTCTGTGAAGACTCTGAGGTCCTGAAGGGGCAGACTGGCAATTGGGTTCCTTGGTGCCACCTGACCCCCTTGGGTTGATACCCTCTGATGGAAGATCCCATGTGAGGTAAGAATCTCAAAAATAGAAACCTTTCAGGATAAAATTGTGAAAATTGCATGAGGATGTGGATTTGCCCTGATGTTAGCTCAATTTATCCTAAAGTTAGCTTGAATGCTTATGATTTAAAATGGAGAATGTAAGAGTATATAAATTTACTGCTAAACAGTTCGGTATATTGAGCAGAACTATGCTACCTAAAGGCTTAGGTCAGCCTTTATGGGTCTGAAAAATAAGCCTAAAAGCAAAATGAACCTGAAAGTAATTGCCAACATTCTCAACTGAGTCTTGAATAAGTTACATGATAATATGTATAAGATATGAAGACAAATACAACCATCAAGTCCCCCTGAGGATATTCTCAATCTCTACTTAACTATCAACTTTTAAGACTTGCATAATTACTCTCACAGCACCATCAGGCTCCACTTTTAACCCAGTTTTAAGAGATGGTTTGTTCCGGGACTTGAGTCGCCACACTTATCCAAAATGCAAATGAGAGTGCTATGGAAGAAGCCACTGATTACAAAAAAGTGAAGTAAATTAACTCTTACCTTTGTGAGGAAGCCCAAGAAATTATGACCTCCACCTACATGAATGCCAGACCTGGTCCAGGGCAAGACCGCTTTAGTATAAGAGTTTGGCAGAGACCACATGTTTACTTTTGAGAGCTGGTTACTCTTAACAATGAGTACCAGATATACTTCTGGATGGCTTGTTTTAGATCTCCAGTTAGCTGAACAGGTTTTTAATACATGCGTTAATTAAATTAATGATAAAGATTGAATTTGGGTAAAATACCATGAAGACTATTACTCTGGTCCAGATCTCAAATCTAGTATGAGTATTAAGTCAACGCTAAACAGGTGCTTGATCATACCACTATTGCAGTTGCTATGGTAAATAGGGAACTTCTCCCTCTGTCTTATCTCTTCACACATAGTCCGCGGAGTTCTATATAGCTAAATACTACAGACAAAGGATGTTCAATCTTTAAACTCTTATCCCTAGAGCCAACTATACAACCAAAGTATAATAGTCTTAAAATAACTAAGTATTATAATATTTTATTTTTACCTTGATAGGTTTTATTTACTTGGTTAATCAGGGGACTTATAGGAGATCTGGAGACCAAATCTTCTGTTGGCTCCTCACTTTATACTGCCAGCCGTTTCCAGTAGATTCAATCTACTAGATTGAACCCATGAGAACTTTTCTCATTCACCTAGTCAGATTGCACCGCTGACCAGAGTTGCAACCTCTTCGTGGTCATTTTAGGAAAGTGTCCCCACAATCTTCAATTAACCTCATCGGAGTACCCTCTTTGGGCCAGCAGTCTTCTTAGGTAATGTGACCTTTAAATATAAACTGAAGACCACAAAACTTAAAAGATTAAATAATGAGTTTCTCTCATAAGCATTGTCAATGCTTCAATAACTAAACATAAATTCTTGAGTCAATTGGTTAACAAACCTCAATTAATTTTATGATTAAATTACCACTAAATATAATAGGCTTTAAAACATGAAGTAAATACATTGTCTTGGATCACTATGACAAAACATTACCAATCTGGAAGATCAAAAAATGGTGGATCAGTAGATATTCGTTAAGATTAATTCCTTAAACAATAATTTACATAAAAACTTTAACTACAACATCCACTAAAGGGCTATTCCCCTAGTGGTCAAACAGCTAAATATAATATAGTTATCTGGATAATATGGGCATATTAAAATACAGGCACCATACCCTCTCAAATAAAAAGCTAGCCTTTATGGTTATATGCCTCAACAAAGTGGATAGCGCCTGTAATTTCTCACTTCATTCTATGCTAGCGCCTAGCTGTTAAAACTACTAATCAGAATTTTTTAGTTGAAGCCATCACCGCCATCCTCTCCACTCTAAAATTATGGCTTGAAGTTCAGCTCCACAAGATATGTCTCAAACAAACCTTTACATATATACATGAAATCAATTTATTTAAGGTACGCCAACCAGGGGATGGACAGTACCGATCACAACACTCAAAATGGCAAAACAAACTACTAACCAGGTGGGAAGCAGAAACTGCTTAACCCACCATGGCAGAGGGTGAGGAGGGGTCGGAGGGTTGGTTTTCAGAAAGACCCACCTCGATCAAGGGGTGTTGGTTACAGTACTGGATCAGAGCAGAGAGCCAGGGCGTTGGGGCATCTGCATAGTGGGGGCTGAGGTCAGCGTAGTAGGAGTTTTCCACTTCTGCATCAAGATAATGATGGGAAAGTGTTTCAACAAAAGCAGCGAGGAGAACTTCAGCTTCTTTGCGGGCTTCAGGAAGTTGGGTGAAAAGGGAGATACTGTGGCGGGTGATTTTGGCTGAGGGGTTGAATGAAGCAAGCGTTGCGACATTCATAACAGCAATTTCAGCATCATCAAATAGTTTTGAGATGTCACTGCAGGGAGATTCAGGGAAGTCGGGGGAAAAAGATGGTGGGCAGGCCATGCCGGAGCTGATCCACTGACTGGGCCACCGCGGTGCGTAGTTTTGGGCAATGAGGAGAGGCCACCGCAGCTAAGGCGAGCTGGTGGTCACTTTGGAAGGGGGCTGTATTGGGTAGAGGAGCAAAATGGCAAGGGGTAGGGGTTTCATCGAAGTCAGGACGGAAAAATTCTGCCTGACTATAATCGCCATGGCAAGAGGTTGACCTGTATGCTTACTAATGAGGACATTACCTGATTCGTCAGTTTCAGCCAATAGATCCCATGGATTTTGGTTCACTAGAATAGTGGCGTTTAAATTTGAGTGGGTAGGATTGGTCGAATGGGCAGCTGCTTGGGTGCTAATGTTGGTCCAAGCATTGCTCTGATTGGCTGGCATAGATTTAATTGGGAGAGTGAGGATGTAGGTTTTGGGTGGGGCTGATTTTCCAAGTGGGCCCACTGAACGAGATTGGAGGGTGGGAGGGGGCAGTAAAGCGCCCCATACTGAACCTCCAGAGGGGGCTCAGAAGCTGCAGCAGCGGATTTGGCCTTAGGGCACGCTTTTTTGCATGGTCGAGGCCAAAGCAGAGGGAACAAATCTGCCTACCATTATTGACCCAAGCCCAAAAGAAATGATCAGGCGCTGCAGCCACACTAGCGCGGGGTGAGATTTATTGGGCTATGGTAGGGTGGTGTGGTATGATGGTGGCTGTTGCACGAGGAGCAGCAATGCGTTCTGCACCAGATGGAATGGCAAAGATGAGGTTGGCCTGAGTGCTATAAGCCATGAGCTCCGCGACCAACTGGTTATACAAAACCTGGGGTGGAAGGTGGGATGGGAGATTTGCAAAGGATACCACTAGCGTGGTGTCTGAAGGGAGGCGAGTACGGGTTGTGGGAATGGGGTTTTTTTTATAAATTAGAGGAGTTTGTGCTGCCGCTCCAGCATCCTCCTCAGATTGGAACCCAACGTCAAAGTAGCCCTTAAAAGGGCGGAAGTCTATAAAGCCAGCTGGCGCAAAGGCTGTAGTGGCTAGGTCAATAATTGCCTTATCAGCATATGGGAACAAATGCGCATAGTCCACTCTGAGGCAATAGCGAATAGCAGAGCGAGGGAGGGCGAGAGGATGGGGGCGAGAAGGGTGGACGCGCGCCAGGTGGAGCGCTAAGTCCTGTGGGGGGACAAAACGGTTGGAAGCAGTGGGCGGGCTGTTTGAGCCCATCTGAACGCGCTTGCCTGCAGGGCGGAAAACGCTAGGTGGGGGTGCACTGCTGCCCCACACTGGGGTGGCAGGCGGCAGAGCCAAGGACATCAAAGAATAGGTTTGGGCAGATGGCTGTGGATAAATAAACTTAAATTTAAAATCGCTCAAAAGTGACTTTGAGCGGTTAAAGAGAGTTTATATAAATGAAATCAAGAAGGCTCTAAATAAGATCCTAGCGGTCACCTTAAACAAGTACGCAGCCTCAGTTTGGGCTCCTCCTAGACCTAGTACGCAGCCATGGACAAAGGAGAAAAATGTGCTTATTTGTTCCTACTTCAAGCTGTATTGTCACCAAAGATGAATGCTACAAGAGATGTTTAGAAGAGGAAGAAAGTAAGTTGTCAGAAAAAGAGGTTATCATGTTTATAGAGATTTGTTGTGGTGACGCTCCCCCAATATGCCTCTACTCAATTCTGATATCCCAAAATGGTTGTCTCTGGAGAATTCCTGGGACTATGAACTAAATAATAATGATAATAAATTAAATTAGTAATAATTTTCTTCAAATGAGTCACTTATGTTTCTCACCTTACCACCCCATTTGATAGTCTTGTTACTCAGGTTGTGTTCAAGGTCCACTAAGTACTTGTACTCGCCATTTTTGACAAAGGACCTGCTGCAATTGTCATCTCTTCTAGATTAATGAAATAACAAATCTGCCCATTCAGCCACACTACGTCAAAAATGGCACTACTGGGACTCAGTGTACCAGATCCTTTGGGCCTACTACGCATTCACTTCTCAAGTTAAGAAAAATCTAGTTAAATCTCACTCATAGCCCTAGAAAACTCCAGTTAAGAACTACCTTAGGTACTAAATTCCTCCAAGTTTACAACTTCATTATTTAATATGTAAAAGTTTTTCTATCTTTTCTCATTACATGCTTTCTATTAATTTATATTAATGACAAATGATAGTAAAGAGTTTATAAGTCTTGCACCTGCTTATTTGAGATGTAGAACTGGATCAAATTGTCCTGACAACAACATCTGAAGTTTATGTGTAAAACTATTGCCTTGTGTAGTTGATGAAGCTGAGGAGATGCTTCTGTATCTACCAGAGACTAAAGTGATTTTACATAGGATCACAGGTCATAGTAGATATCCAAGTTATTTATCTATCCCGCCAGGAAGCCTTTTGGAGCTTCAAGAGGTCAAAAATCCTTCCACAAAATATTTAAACTTGTTCAGGTATACTTAAACGACCATACATCAGATCAAACTCTATAATACTGGCAAACTAACTCTGAAAAGCTCACACAGTTGGTTCTAATAGTCCAATATCATATAAATCTTGGTACCTATTGACAATATCAGTTAGGTCTTTGGGTTTGAAGCCTTCATGACTTTGGATTAGAAGAGCCACCTACTGTGGTGCTACACACAACTTTGTTTGGCTTAATGCCTCACCACAGAACAGATAAAAGGTTTATAAGCTCTTAGAGGAGTACTTCAATCTATCATTCACACTCATGTATGACTTTGGCAAAAATAAAAGATTTTTGTACAATGTGGGGACATGGTACACTTCCCTTATATGCTCATGATCTTATTAAAAAACAAAAGCAATGTAGAAGAGACCCAAGTACTACCAGGCTAGGAACTTGCTAGATACAGGACTTCTTTCTTCCTTCTCAAAATTTCTGGTAGTCTTCTCTTTACTATTCAGAAGTAAAGAGGGGTGCTATTGGGTGATTATGGATAAAATAAGCTCAATGAAAACCCACAAGGATATTTATATTCTTTTTACTAATTAACAACTATCTGTGGTTTTTGGCTAGGTAAAGTATTCCACCGCAATGGTTCTATCAGCGGGTATAGAAAATAGAATTGACACCTGAAGGTCAAGTAAAGTGCACATTTATTGCAAAAAAGGACTAACAGAACCAATTTGTATGCCACAGGGGCTATTTAATGCCCCTTCCCATTCCAAAATTCTATTGACAGACTCCTGGGTGATTGAAGATGCTCTAGGTCTGGTATACTTTGATCAAACTACATTTTTAAAACTGTCAATTCTTGTCCAAAGAACCCTTGTCAGGTTTAACAAATCTGGGAGGCATCTTTAAGAACTTAAGTCCTCCAAGTGCTCAAAATTTCAATCAAAAATGTAATTTTTGGGGAATAAGGTCACCAAGAGAGGAATATAACCTTTACCCAAAAAAGTCACTGCAATAATGAAGATAACATTAACTGGAGGCTTAGAGACATATATTTGTTCCTAGTATGATGAGGTTTTATAAACAATTTATCCCATAATTTTCTAGCCTTGCTGAACCTCTGGTGTTTCTACTTCATAAGAAACTTTCTTTTAAATGGAACATGGAGCAAAACCAGACTAAAATCTCCTTCAGACAGCCCTATTCACCCAGACTGTTCTGGGTCATCTGTCTTTTAATTAATTCTTCATGCTACTTACTAATGTCAGTTATTTGACTCTGGGGGATATCCTGGCCCAACTAGATGAATAGCATGTTGATTTACCTATAGCTTACTTTAGATAAGTTTTTATTAAAATGAATGAAACTAAGGTGTCACATGTCATGGTATTTGACTGTACCACTCTTAATTAGGCACTTTTTGCCTTCATTTTATGGGAACTATTTTACCATTTTCACCAAGCAGCATCACTAAAGTGGCTTAGGCAAATGAAGGATCCTGATATTCAATCGACCAGATGGATTATCCAGCTACTAAGTATGACTTCAAATTATTTAAACATGCTGGTACAACCCACCAAAACGTGGATGGAATACTAATGATGCTGACTTTACAAGTATTACTTGCTGAAGAAGATCACTTGTATGCTTCAATCAGCTTACTGATTTTCTGGGAATTGGAAGCTCCAGAAATCGTAAAAACACTACAATATATGCTAAAAAACACACAGATACTGAACTTAATGTTGTCCAAACTAATTGACATAGTTGCTACCCTATGTGTGACCCTCATCAAACTCTAAATCCTTAAAGGGTACTCAAACGTAGGGCATAAAGATAAGAAACCCCACAAAAAAACTGAGAAAATAGCGCTATTGGGACTGAATGCTTGAGATTATAGACGAAGTAATGGAAGCTTGCTAAAGTGCAGGACCCAGGATCAGCTGAGCCCTTGTTATCAGCATGAGGTTATAAGTACTTCTATACATTTGGCGTTATTATTGTTTAAGTTTAAGTTTCTACCAAAGGGACTCTATGGGCATTCCTATATACAAATGCAATCAACCATATCGCAAAATAAGTCAAAGTCATTTCTGTTCTTGCTGCTACTGTTAGGGCCAAAGCCATATTTCTTTCTTTCTCTGCTTTCACCCAAAAATGTGTGCCCAAAAGTTTTTTTCCTAAAACAAAGATTGTAACTTTACATCTGAAGTTGTTCAAGAGCTAGCCTCTTAATCTAATAATTCAGCCCTTTATTTCCACCTACGATCTTTCTGTTAACTGGGAAGTAAATTTGTGAATGGTACTTTAGTTCCTTATCCTGGATAAGTTGGTAGTTTTAAGACACATGTGATATAACCATTGCTTGCCATCTGCCTTTTTATCTGATAAAATAAGCTATTAACAGATAAAAAAACTCTCTTTCTGCTCAGTGTAACTTTCTGAGCCAAATTACACAAATTTAAAAACAAATTGTATTCACCTGTAGTAGTTTCACTCCGATGTCCTCAGATTCTCCACCAGCTGCTCCAGCATGGGGCAGCGGAAAAACTCCCCCCACCATTTTCCGTCTGGCAGGAAAACGTGCTAGGACTGGTTCACCCAGTCATTCCAAACCCATGGGCTGATTTGTTCCACCCAAGGACCTGGACGTCCACCATGATCATACCCAAGCGGTACCACGCTGCCCCCTAGTGCTCTCCTGGAGCAACATGCACTACTGCCTAAGGATCCAATATGGGAAACTATTCCCATACCATGACTAAGCCATTATCAAAATGGCACAGGCGGTGATGATACCTGCTAGATTTATATATTTCCACCCCTACAAGGGGTATTTCAACCTTGGCTTCACCTGCAAAGCTGATGCTGCCACTGCAGCTACTGTGCCCCTGGTATTCCAGGGCACCCCTCTCCCCACAACTTGGACTCAGCTCCCAGCGGACACCACTTTGATGGTCCAGTTTGCTGGCCTGCCCACCCACCTCCCCCTGAAGTGCTCCACCAGGAGCTAATGGCCAGTTTGGCAGCCTATGGCTCCAACCCCATCCTACAATTTGTGGTCCCAAATGGGGCCACACGACTTGATGGGCCTTAGGCATATGCCACAATAAGCCCTATATTTAGTAAAATTGTGGCAGCAATTCCGCCGCACACCATTATTCCCTCAGTGCCTGATCATCCATTTTGGGCCCGCGTTGAGGGCGGGCGGATGATCTGTCCATCATGTTTCAAATTAGACCACTTGAAACGCAAATGCCCTACTCAACCATGACATCCAGATCAGTTGGCTCATCCGCCAACCTCCAATCTGATGCCCACCCTGTACAATTTCAGGTATGAGGCACAATCCTATCTCCTCCACCCCCAAAGCCTGATGCAGCAGCTGCACCTGCAGCCACCAATCAGCCTCCTCCCCACCCCAATGCCATAAATAATTCCTCCAATCAAACATCAGATTGAATCCTAGTTTGATCCCATGCATCCACAAACAAATCAAACAAACCTCAACCGTATGCTGATTCCCCAATCCAATTCAACCAAACCCATGGAAATTATTGGATGAAATTGACGAATCAGGTAATGTCATTAAAGAATCATTGCTGAAAGTCGAGCAGCTCTGTAACGCAGAATGAGATGCAAAATTTCTGCCTTGGAAATATTTCCCACAACCTAACGCCAAACCGTTCTAAAGTGACCACCAGCTTGCAGTAGAAGCAGCCGCCACACCAGATTGCCGTCCACTCCACAAAGCTGCCACCAAATCTGTGGCTGCACTTGCAGGAGGAATTCCGCCTCCCGTTATTCCCAAAGATCTTACTACACAAAGTAAGATCAATATGAAAACTTTACACAAAAACGTCACTGAAGCCATCCAGAACGTGGTAATAGTAGCATGGAATCTGAAAGCAAACTAACCTGAACCAACATTGCCACGTTTGTTAAAATCCCAGATGCCCGCCTCAAAGCTGAAGACGCTTTGGCCAAATACATCATTGGCATTATGATGGCTGGCAACTATTTGGAAGTTCCAGTCATCAAGGATATTAAACCCAATACTGCCAATGCCCTCACACCTTTACTATCTGCCTTAACACGCACCCTACTCTGGGATGAGATGAATGCAGCTGAAGATGAGCCCCCCGATCCCCCTCCCCATCCGCCATGGAGGGTTAGCAGTATTTGCTACCCACCTGGTTGGATATTTGTTAGGTATGATTCAATCGATCCATCCATTTTGGGCGTTTTGTCTGAATTGATAATTTTTTTATTATGATTTTAGTTTTTAGTTTGGTAATGTCTGTCCCCTGGTCGGCTTACCTCATTTAAATAAAATAGCTATTACCAGATAGTAAAAATGTCACTATGACAGACTCTATATGAAAGAGCATCTATGCCTAGTAGTGACCAGACCTTAGTGGACTCTACCACTTTTAAGAATGCAAATCAAACTATGAGGGCACTAGCTGATTAAATATTCAGGCCACAAAAGCTTATTAAAAAGTCTTGAAAACCTTAAAGGAGTATATGCAATCTAAGCAAGTTGAACAGCTAACCTCATATTCTATATTATAGACCTCATATTGTCCTACCATCATTTCCCTGGTGAGTGGAGACCTAACAAATTGAAATCATCATGGTCAGGGCCTTTTTGCATACCATATAGGACTGGTTA
This sequence comes from Massospora cicadina, assembly GCA_022478985.1. NCBI lineage: Eukaryota > Fungi > Entomophthoromycota > Entomophthoromycetes > Entomophthorales > Entomophthoraceae > Massospora > Massospora cicadina. The sequence continues at coordinate 206,615 of JAKSZP010014484.1, forward strand.
CAAATATTCCATACCCAATCTTTTCTAGTAATACATGGTAGTAAATTGTGTAAATGCTATTTTTTGCTCCCCTATGTCCTCCTATGACAGGATCAAACGGACAATGTTGGCGTTTTTACTGATGATTTTTTAAAATAAAGAAATTGGACCAACAAAACTGATCAAGCATAATCCAGAATTAAGCCTTCAGAAATTGGATAAATGTAACCTAATAGGACAATATTCTTAAATGGGCAAAAACTAGTAAATTAAGTTCAAGATTTGTTACCTGATGTAACTCTGTCCCAGTATTCAGTATAGTAATACAAAACTCTAGAATAATGGGGTGAAAATAATCCAGCAGTCACAAAAAAGAGATGACCATTGCTCAACCTCTTTATTGGATAAGGAGCGAAGATTTTGAATGAGGACGACTTAGGCGCCCTTTACACCACAGGCACTGTGCAATTATATATATTGAGAACTTTCAACTAATAAATTAATTATATTTCTCTAATTAATTTTTAAGCACTTTTTCTCTAAGTAGCTACAAAAATTTATTTATCCTCACAAAGTTACTAACATATTTGACTCTGCAGAAATGAAATTGCATCGCCATCACCTCTATAAAACCATCTCGCTCTTTAGTGCCATCACAAAAGAAATTCAAGATTTTATTACTTACTGCTCTGGGAAACCAAAAAATTAAGATTTAGCTTTCTCTTTGCAAAAATCTGAAATAAGCCAATTTTATAATACTGATATTTAATAAATCTATTTTCATTCTTTTAATCACATAAACATCTTACCACCAATATACTATTTCACTTTAAGGAGCAGATTTATATTAATACACTGTCAGCCTATTTTGCAAAATTATTGTGAGACTAAAAGTCCTATTTCTTAGAAAATAAGAACTTTGCATTTCATAACATGCCTTACTTTCATAGCTTGTGTTAGTACTGTGATGCAAACTACATGGAATTGTTTTATATATGTTTTCATAAAAAAGGATTCAAATTCCTCTACTACACGTTGTCAAAACATAAAATCAGGTTATCTCCTTTATTATGTATAAATCCCAGACATTAAATTATAGAATGTTATAGTTTGCTTCAGCACCTACTCGCACCCCTTATCTAAGTTACATGAAATGACTCATTGTGCTGTGCTTTAGCATTTAGAGTCAATTATAATTATGGATAGTTCCCTGATCTATAATCCCAACATTCATCTGCTTTGCTCTTTTTTTATGCATCTTTATGATGCACATTCAGATACCCTGTTAAAGAAACCCGATTAAGGTCATAATCCACTGTGAAAACAAGGCATTGTGCTCATCTTTAAAGCCAAAACCGATTCTCCTAACTAATATCTTCACATATTAGCAAGTTTACATATTGCCTCTATGGTAGTATTTGGTGCCTGCTTCTTGTTGTATTCGCCACTACAAAGTTACATATATAGTTGATATAAACCTCTATCAGTATATAAACTCTTGTACTACTTCTGACAACTTTTTATTATAATCAACATTTTTCATTTTTAAGATTTATATTTTGTTCTTTTCATGATAGTATTGCCTTACTATACTCAAAGAGCTACTACATTAATAAACCCCTCTTTTTACAGAGGGCTGCATATGTAATCTTATGACTCATTTTAATCCTTAGGACTTTTTTAGTTCTACTCATACTAGTAAAGCTTCCAGGCTTTTGCTTATTCTTTTATTAAAACTTCCATGAATCAATATATGGCAGCATTAGTACAAACAATTCTCATCAAGAAAAAAGATTAGCTCCTATGTTGTTTTAACGTTATGCTAGCACCTATCAATTTTTAGCCACAAAACTCATTCTGCGCTAGAAATACTCAATTTGTCTCAACTATTACTACATTTATACCCCATCTGAGCTTCATCAATTGCAAACCGTGATCTTATATGATATTGCATTTATTAATTATAGACCTTGTTTTTCACTATTTTACAACTTCAGCATATACTTTATGTCTTTAGCTTTGAGCTATCACAGGCCGTAAAATGCCTTGTAGTACAGCTACTTTTCTTAAACTATTTTAACATCTATTTAAGTTTGCTGTACCTGGATTGAATCGAAATGAGGGAAAAACTTTTGCTAGTGCAATTTGAGGTATTCACGCCTTATCTGCCAAATTCATATTTTAAAGGGGCGACAATGAATTGTTCATGTGCAATATTTGCTGCCTAGATTTGCCCAATATGACCTGTGCCAAAGTCTGCTTCTATGTATCTGAAAACTTAATTTAGTATGGAGGTTACTCTTCTACATTACGCTGATTTATTCTTCAGGTGTCAAATATTTAAATTGACCACATTTGCTACTTTTTTGATACTCATAATGTTCTCTTAAGATCTTAATGCCTCACATGGAATTTAGTATATGACCAAAGTTTTGCATCTAAGGTATAAACATAGCATTATACTTTTATATAATGCTTCTGTTGGTGGTAATTTATATTTAGGTCATGTAAGAGCTTTAGTTGACTCCATTCTACACTGTTCCCATTAAACGACTTTTATAGGACATAAGAATCTCCTAGTATAATCTTTTAGTTTCAGTGGTTAGATTTGTTTATTGTATCTGCAACCATCTTAGCATAAAATATCACCCTATAACGAATACACTATCTGCAAGGTTGACTCCCCCATCTATCTATAGCTAAACATCCCATTCTCTTTTACCTTCCCTTGTGGCCAAATTAATTCCCTTCATACCTTATACAATGGAAATCCATCATAAGCCTATTAAGCAGTAACCTTAAATATCTTTATTAGTACATCATTGATTGTTATTTTAATCTCTACATCATATTTCATCAGAAGCAGAGAATTTAGCTTCTATCAATTATAAATTTTCTCTTGAGTAATTTCTCTCACACTTCATATATATTTGTAAATAGCAATGTTTGATAAAATCTTGCTCTTTTGTTCAATCACTAGATAGCAACAAATTTGATTCAAGACTAGGTAAGTTTGATAATCTTTTCAACGAGATTAGTGTGCACCCAATATCAGGTAGCAGTTGAGCTAGCAAAGTAAAGGGCACAGGATTGAGATCAACACCAACTAATGTTTGTAAAGTCTTACCAACTTTGGTGGCCTAGATAAATTAAAAAACTGGCAGTGAATATTTCTTTTGAGATTTTATCCTGACAAGCGAAATGCAACCAGTTCATCAAAAATCCACATTCCCAGCCCCTGTCATCAGTGGAGCATGGGTTTGAGTTTACCTGGATATTATTCAAATGGCGCTTTGGGAAAAGTTCTGTGGAAATGTGCATGAACACTTCCCAGATGCTATATATGTTACACCACACTCTATGATCTGCGATTGGTTGGATCTCAGTTTTGAGACTTAAAGATCAGCGGACAAATTGCACAGGTGCATATGGTGGTAGACCTCCCAGAAGGTCAACGGGTGGTCAAAAAAAGCGAGCTTGTTGGACCAAAATTGAACCAAATTTGTATTACGCTATCTTCCTCCCCACAACAATAAAGCGTCCGGTGCTGGAGCACCACCTCATGGTTGGGCTAAAGAGCTATGGGTAACTTAACTCCTTTAAAATGCAACGCTTTATGCTTATGCCAGACCTGTTCATGAGCAAAGCAATTGCAGTGATCACCCCAACTGCGGTCATCATGAAAGACTTGACACAAATCCCCTGCACTGCAATTGTGATTATTTATAAGCAGGAATCCTTCCCATTACATCATGGTGGATAGCGCACCTCCTACAAGCACCTTTTGTCTTGCTTTGCCACAAGGCTCGCACATGCCCTTCCAGAGAGGGCATCATGCAAAACGAAATCCTCACCAATGAAATGGACAGTGCAGACTTCCATTATGAACTGGATATTGACAACAACGCCACCTTCCCATGGGGCGCACATGGGGTGTTACATTCAGGTCAAGCTTGTGTCCCTGCAGGAGCGCAAGAAGGCCAAACAGGCCCGCTGAGCAGCAGCCAAGGCAGCAGCTATGGCTGCATCTGTGATCCCGCCTGCCCAGATCCAGGATGACATTAAGTCATTTGCTGCTGAAGTGGCTCAAGAATCCATGTACCAATCAGATTGAGAAAAATCAACCCGAGGACCCAATGGGTGAGTCAGATTTACCCAAGTAAAAGACCAAGCCTTGATCAAAACTGATTCTACCACCCATTTCCCTCCTGAATTTTTGTTGACCTACAGTGATGCACCTCTGGAGCATATTAACACAAAAATTCAGCAGAAGTCAAGTTCCTCCAAAAACAAAAACCATACCTAAAAAGTTGATATTGTCCTAAAGTACAACTATGACTCAGCTGAATCTATTTCTGCCTGCACACGTGCTGAAATAGAGCTGAAGGATGGGAAAGGGGGCCCTTCTTATTACACCTAAGGTGCAATGGGGGAGCCTTCACAATAGGGATGTTGAACATTGCTAGACTCAAAGCCTCGCCATCCCATGCTAGGAAACTGAGTTTTTAAAAATATTTTACCTGTGGACATCCTGGCCATTTAGAAAACCCATTGTCCACATTGTGCCGGGGAAACATGTGCAACCATGCTCCTCCCCTCCTTTCATTTTGGTCTCCACACTGTGGGGTGCTTATGCGTGAAACTTGTAGGCTTAAATTTATTTCTAAAGATTCATACCTAGATGGGCGTGTGCTTGTTTTATCATTTTTGTGGAATGATGAAATGCACTCTATTGTTAATATTTATTCCCTGACCTGTGCGCAGGCTCACTGAGAATTCGTCTCAGCCATTATTTCCCTTCCACTTCCTCCTGATCTATTTGTAGTGAGCGACCTAAACTGTTGGGCCAATCTGGCCAGCAACCGCTGTCCTTCAAAGCCCCCCACAGGGTCACGTCAAACTACTTTTTCTAAAAGCCACTTTGAGGTTGTTTGATACCCTCCACAAAACTGCACCACTGCTCCCCAAAATGTCCCGTTCCCATGTGCACAAAGGAAGCTGAGGTCTATGTCCCCATTGACCTTATTCTTGCCCTATTGCACTTTTGGTCTCAGGTTGCACACTTTTAAACAACAAAAATTAATTTCTCCGACTACAGGTGGTGTCAATTTCAATCTCTTTGTCTCACATAGTGGCACAGGTGCCAAAGTGGTGCAAACTTTGTCCAGCCAAGATCACGTCACCCAAGTTTTCCTTATGGGTGGACACCAAAACTTTAGCACCAGAAAATGCCACACCATTCTGTGCGGACCCACTTACTACCTGCCAACCTATAAAGTGAACACCATCCGTCAGGCATGACACCTCTCAATGCATCTATCTTAGGCTGCCTCAGAGGTCATTATATTCATGTTTGCAGAAGCGGACCACCTGGAGTCTAATGCCCAGATGCAGGGTACAGCCCAGCACGGGGTCATAAGTTGGCAGAAGTGTCTGCTCATCTCAACGCACTGATAAGGTAACACAAACGTCGCATTTGTGTTCACTTTAAAGTGAAAAATATAAAAGTGGGTGACACATGATCTGGCTGTTTTTTTTGAAATTTCTTTACATCACAACAGAGCTTGGCGTTAACAGGGGTGAGGCGGCCAGACCACACTGTCTTTGAAACTCCAGCTGAAGCGGCAATTGAAGTATAAAACTATTACTCTGAATTGTATCACCCCAAATCAAGCGACCTAGCTGAAATTAATAATTTCCTTGGTAGTGCAAATATCTGCACCATTTCCCGTTATCTGGATTTGATGAATTTAATTTCTCAGGATATATTCTGGTATGCCGTTTGTGGTGCATAACGCGGGAAAAGCTCAGGTCCAGATGTGATTACTTATGAGTTCTATAGGAAACAATTTAATTATATTTCCTCTTTGTTACTAGCCTCAATGAACCAGTGCCTGTTAGAAACGCACCTATTTCCTGCAGGCCAGGAGGCGTACAAGATAATGCTGTATGAAAAGGGGTTAAGCTGGACTCGGATAACTGGCGCCCCATATCACTTACTAATACAGATATTAAATTATTTACTAAAGTTATAGCCAACCGCCTAGAAAAGTTGCCACTGATTTCATCTCCTCTGAGCAATTTGGGTTCATTCTCAAGCGTTCTATAGGGGACAACATACACACTGCAGCCAATGTCTGCCAATCCATGGCTACTGTCGCACTTGTTTTTTAGACCTGCAGAAGGCTTATGATAGAGTCAACTGTGATTACCTCAAAGTCTTCCTCCACAAGTTCCAACTCCCCACCAGTTCATTAATTGAGTGATGTTGCTTATTGAATCTTCCACAATGGCTGTGCGTGGCCCTGGCTTCCTCACTGATTTATTTCACCCTCAAAGGGGCCTCCTACAAGGGTAACCTCTAAGCCTACTCTTGTACAACTTCAGCCTTGACCCACTTTTACGCAATTTTAATGCCCGCCTTACTGGTGTCCATGTGCAAGGCCAAGCACCAGTTAAGATGTTGGCATTTGCTGATGATTGTGTGGTTGGGGTGTTAACAACCAAGATGCACGTGCGCTTAAGGCTACTATACAGGTCTACTCCAGGATAAGTAACGCTGCACTTAACGCCTACAAAATTGAAATCATTTCCCTTGGTCGGTACCAAGCCCCTAGTCAACAGCACTCCATTACCTACCTGTTCAGCAACTAGCCCACAGGTTCACTTGCCTCTCCCACCCCATACCACCTCGCTTGTGCTCCCTTTCATTCCAAGGCCCACTGCTGGTCCAGTATGCCATCTGGGTGTGTGGCTGGAGGCGGGATGGTAAACCTCATTGGTGATGGAGCACCATATTATAAACAATGTCACAAAGTGTATCGATTCCCTCAGAGCCCACCAGACTACCCTCCCAGGCCAGGTTCTGATTACCAACTCTATGCTCCTGTTCAAAGTCTAATTCGTGGCCCATGTTATCGCTTTTTCCCCATCTTTCAAACCTCTTTATAGGCCCTCATACAAGGATGTCTTTGGTGTTGCCGCTTTTCACCTGTACGCCTAGATGTCATGTTTGGCCCTCGCCATAGTGGAGTTTGTGCCTGCTCAACTTCAGGATCATGCCGCTAAAATACTTAGCACCTGGATCTCTGCAATTACCAACCCCACACTTCCAGTCCAACACTGGTCACGTGTGGCCTGCTCCAACTTTTCCCGCGCCCTGGGCCTCAGCAATCCTACCCAATCCCATTCCCTGCTAAACTATATCGCCTTGCATCCCTCTCCTGCGGGCTCACATGGGACGTTGCCCCACTTGAAACATATTCTCCTCTCCATGAAGAGTGCTGAGTGGGTAATCATCATCAGTGGTCACACCGCTCAGAGGGGTCGCCCTACTCCCCGTAACACACTAGAGCCCATGGGCAAGTCATTTCAAACCTGGTACCCCCACATCCCCACCCAATTTCTTGTGTGGAATACCTCGACAATCTTGACATACCATACTCTTTGAAGACCTATAAGGACATTTGGCGCTACACACACCATCCTCTTTTACAACCCCAAATTCGCGCCCATATGTGAAGAAGCCTGAGAAAAGTGTACCTCACGTCTGAGAGGTCCAATGCCTCTCAAACTTCATGCATTTTATGTGGTCTATACAGATCTTTAGTCCATCGCTTGGAAGATTGCCCGCCATAACAGGCAATTTGGCGAAATGTTATGCGCCTCTTTTGGCAGGAGAGTGAGCAGGCTTTCAGCCTGTCTAAAAACATCTTCGCCCTTTCCATGTTCTTCCATATCCACCCTTTGCTCCACGCCTTAAATGTTGCAATAGCGTTATGGGTGTTACACACCATTGTCCTTGATGCAATCTCTGGCACTACCTCTACCCTACGTGAAGCTGTGCATCACTTCCATTCCCACTTTACGGATCACTTTCAAGCTTGGTTGTTTGGCCACCTGTCATCCCATCAACGCCGGTTGATATCATCCTGGTTCCCCATCTGGTTCTTCTTGGCGGACCCTTTCCTTCATTCATGTTCAGTTTTTCCCAGGTCTCCCCTGTCACTCTCCCTCTTCCTTCCACTAGCAGTCCCACTGGCAACAGGAGTAGCCTAGGGTCCTCTGGGGTGCCCCTTGATATTTATTGATGTTTGTAAATGGAGAAATGGGAAGTGTCCATCCCATGGTCATCCTTTCCCAAATAAGCTTAAAATATAACAATGTTTGGCCTAAAGATTCTGGATAGCTACTTCATTTATTTTCTTCTGGTAGTGTTGTCTTTAGGGGTGATTAGTAATTGTTAAATCATTGTTAGACTCACCTTAGAATTTAGTTTGTTTTTATTAACATGAACATATCTTTATCTGGATCATTTGTTATCAACTTTGCAAGATCATACTACTATGAAGATGATTAATAATTACCTCAGTATTTTAACAGTATTTCTCATTATATGATGAAATTAAAACAATACTACTTAAATAATGATATAGAAAGTCTATGATGCCTTTTTGTCAACTTTTACACAATTAATTCTGGTCTATATGAATTTTTAGTAGAAAAAACAAATATATTGATGCCCCGCTGTGATTGGAACTGCCATTATTTATAACTCAGATGGGTTGTGGTGGTTTTTACTTAGTTGTAATGTGTGTTCCATTTAATTGCACCTTTGCCAAACCCAATATCTCTCGAGGCTTTAAAACAAATTGCCTTTATTCACCCCCCATAAACTGTACATTTATGTGTGCAATTTATTTTATTTTTAGCCCTATGACACTGCTACAACCTCTATCACTACCACAGATTGTTGGGTTGTCCAGCAACCCAGATGGCTTTAAATTATACCACTCCACTAAATTAAGTTTTAAAAATCCCCAAAGTGCTCCTAGTGCAGGCAGCTTTATGGGATGAAGGCCTGGGTTATTCCCCCCACCACATTAGGGCTGTCTAAACCTAAGCACCTTTAAACGTGGGCCCCAAAACTATCTTTTGAGCTTGGCGTAACTTTCTAAGCAAAATTACATAAATTAATTAAAGCAAATCCTAATCGCCTGTTGTAGTTTTGCTCCAATGTCCTCAGGTTCTCCGTCGGCTGCTCCAGTGTGGTGCAGCAGAAAAACTCCCTCCACCATTTTCTGTCTGGTAAGAAAACGCACTTGGACTGGTTCACTCAGTAATTCCAAACCCATGGGATAATTTATTCCTCCCAAGGATCTCGATGCCCACCTTGCATATACCCAAGTGGTACCTCGCTGCCACCTGATGCTACCCCAGAGCAACATGCACTATGGCCTAAGGGTTGAATATGGGAAACTACTCCCATACCACGACCAAGCCATTATCAAAATGGCACAGGCTGTGATGACACAAGCCAGATTCATAGATTTCCGCCCCTATAAGGGGTATCTTGACCTCGGCTTCCCCTGTGAAGCTGATGCTGCCACTTCAGCAAATGTGTCCCTGGTATTCCAGGGCACCCCTCTCACACAACTCAGACCTGGCTTTCAGCGGACACTACTTTGGTGGTCAGTTTGCTGGCTTATCCACCCACCTCCCCCTGAAGTGCTCCACAAGGAGCTGATGGAAGGTTTGCAGCCTATGGCTCCAACCCCATCTTACACTTTGTGGTCCCAAATGGGGCCACATGACTCGCTGGGCCTTGAGCATATGCCACAATCAGCCCTGAATTTAGTAAAATCACTATGTCGATGCTACCTCGCATCATTATTCCTTCAGCGCCTGATCATTCAAATTGAGCCCATGTTAAGGGCGGGCAGACAATCTTCCCATCATGTTTTGAGTTGGACCACTTGAAATGCAAGTGCCCCTCCTTAGCCACCTCCAATGGATCAGATGACTCATCCACTGACCTCCAATCTGCCTCCCACCCTGTACAAGTTCCAGTATGGGGTATAATCCTACCTCCATCCCCCCCCCCAAAAAAAAACTGGAAGCTGCAGCTGCTTGCACCTGCAGCTACCAATCAGCCTCCTCCTCGCCTCAATGCCACAAATGATTCCTCCAATCAAGCATCAGATTGGATCCCACTTTGATCCCATGCTTCCTCAAATGAATCAATCAAAATTACAAACGTATGCCAATTCTCCAATTCAATTCAACTAAAACCCATGGGAGTTATTGGCTGAATTTGATGAATCAGGTAAGCTCATTGAAGAACCATCTTTGCAAATAGAGCGGTTTGTTAATGCAGAATGGGATGCCAAATACCCCCCTCGACTATATAACCCACAGCCAAATGCCAGATCATTTTACAGTTTTCAATAACTTGCAGTAAAAGCATATGCAACACCAGATTTTCGCCCCCTTTGTAAAGATGTCACCAAATCAGTGGCGATGCTCACAGGAGGAATTCCACCTCCTGTTATCCCCAAAACTCTTACTAAAAAGAGTAAAATCACAGTAAAACAGTTATACAAAAATGCTAATGATGCTATCAAGGGCGTGGCAACTATATCACGGAACCCAAAAGCTAAAATTACCTGAACCAATATTACCACATTTGTTAAACTCCCAGACGCCTGCATTAAAGCTGAAAAAGCTTTAACCGAATATATCAGTGCCATTTACCTAGCTGAAAATTTCATGAGTTTCCAATTATTAGAGATATTGAACTACATGCGCAGATGCCCCAAAGCCCTTACTGTCTGCCATGACACGCACTCTACTATGGGAGGAAGAAGCTTCTGCCAAAGATGAGCCCCCTGACCCCCCTCCCCTTCTGCCATGGAGGGATAAGCAGTTTCCGCTGCCCACCTGGTTGGTTGTTTTTTTCAAAGAGTTTCACTCAATCCGCTCTTTTGGGCGTTTTTTTTGAACCAATTAGTTCCGTTTGTTTTTAGTTTAGTTTTAATTTTGGTAATGTCCATCCCCTGGTTGGCTTACCTCAAATAAATATTAAATATGGGCCCAACCAAAAAATTGATGTAGCTCAATCTACCCTTAAACTGACATATGTCCGCCCTGTTTAAGTAATGAGCAAACCTTCTGCACCAGACAATACAAGCAATATGCCTCACATCCCCTTTGTGGGAGACAAGACCAAATGACCCCCAGGTTTAAGGCCCCTGAGGGGGAGAAGCAAAGACCTCCCCTTTGTCACCTTCTTTTTTAGCAGTGTTGTGCTTTCTGGAACTTTTGTTTAGAAAGCCTCAGAATCCTATTAAATATGCTGAAATTTTCTTGCATGCTCCCTTTCACCACCAGCCGGCTCATGCTGACTGAACTGGAAGCTAGACGAGCTTCAGGTCAACTCAGCTAACTATTGCATTTATTGTAGGCAGGTGCACCAAAGCGCAGCCAACCAGGATTGCCCCTCCCTTGTCCTGGGGTCTGCACCTGCACAACCCCAGCTTGGGGAAAGCCGTTTGGCAGGCATATGCCTGACTCAAACCCCCTTCCTGCCCAATTTCTCCCCTCAGGGAGTGGTAGACACCCACAAGAACAGGTTGGCACAGACATCACTACTATTCCTCACTTCCTTCAGGCCACTATAGGACCCAACCTCGTGCCTCTCTCGGTTCTGTGTTCACTACTCACCCATGTTTCCATGGACTTTCACCAGTTGCGCCATGATGATTCCCCAGCTTACCATAACTAGCTCACCACTCCGCGCCACTTCTGATAAGCTACTCAACATTAACTCCATTCCCTCAAAGGCTTAAGTCTGAATAACTCAGTAGCTGCTAGATTTCTCAGCTTTCCCTTTTCAAAGGAATAAAACCACTAGCCCCCCAAAGTCTCACTTTGCTATAAAGGGGACCTCTCACACAATGTTGTGAGCTCTGAGTCTGTGCCTTCCCTTCAAAGGGTTTAATCCACCACTCCCTTGCTAATCCAAGCTCAAGTAAAACTTTCCTTAATAATTCGCATTTTTGTTCCAAGAGATCCTTCAACTGCAGGAGCAGTTTCATAGGAATGTACTACCTGACGCGCCTGCCTAACCAGCCCTGAAAAATCACCACCCAAGAACACCTCACCCAAAGGCTCCAAAACTTCTATCCCCTCGGCTACTATAACCATTGAGTAGACGTTGAAGACTAGTCTTGCCATTCAATCATGTGTGAAGATAAATCTCTTTTTTAGGGGCTAATTCTAGTCATACTTTTGACACAAATTAGTCCTTAACCTCATTCTGTGACCACATAAATCAATTTATTTTTGGTTTGAGTTATACTTTTGTCCTCCATTTACCTTTGTTTATCTTATGATTCATAAGCAATTTTTTGACTTTTACTATAAACAAATTTCAATAAGATCATTACCAGCCTTAGTAAATTTTCAGTTATCCCAATATTGGATCAGATTTATTCATCCTAAACACTTTAATATTAAATTAAAATTCACTGAATAGTGGTATAAGCACTGGTTGCTTCCTAATTTTTATATTTAAACTATGGAATCCAACTTTCTTAAAGATTTAATAATTTTGTTGATCTTGTGCCCCATCTCTTGCGCTTTAGGATTCAGCTCAACTGGGTAAACCATAACAAAGATATCTATATTATTTTTCTCATCAGATCTACCCCTTAATCTAGGCCTTAATTTATTCTCCTGAGCACAAGTACTACACTATTTTAATAGCTTTGAAAGCCCCAACTAACCGTGGATACAAAGCCCTTTACACAATGAAACCACACTCCAGCATGAAATCTATTTTTATCATTTACATCCTTGAAGGTATGCAACCGATGATACATGTGGCCTTGTTAACTTTCTAGACCCTTCCTCCTTTTGGGGATGCCCAAAAATCCATATTTGACATTTACAACTGATCTTTGTATGTTTGTTGGTACTTTAATATAGCTTTAAACTTTAATTTAATTAAATCCTTTAAATCTAAATCAACATATTCATATGCATGTTCCTCTGGTATATATGGTAATTATTCCATTGAGAACCCACCCCTTACATCCTGTTATCTCTTTTATAAGTTCATTTAATGATAAAAGGGATTATCATTTACAATTCTCTAACAGCTTTTTCTTTTATTGGTGTCTGTAACCATCGCTTTTCACAGTTTCCTTGGATCCTGGGTTCAAAGATTAACCTATATTTATTCCTGACTAAACCCTTTGGTATTGACAACCTACTGTCCAATTTTAATAGCATCAATTGTTGCTCACCTTATTTTTAATTTTCTATCTGTCTCTCCAGGTCCCGTTTAATAACGTGGCAATGCTATTTAAGAACATGTTATACAGATAGGTTTTCAAAGGTCCTACTGTGAGCCATCCACCCCGCTGTTGGGAGTTTATCCAGGTTATGATTTTTATAGTATTTTCTAAAGCTAGCATTTTGTCTAACTGAATGAATTTTCTGTTTTATTTAGTTAGTTTTAAAATCTAAAACTTTAAAATGGAAAGTTAAATTTTGATAAAATGTTGATTGATCAATGAATTATGATTATTGTCACAGGTGAGACCATAACTGGTTTAGAAGATCATTCCTTAACTAGTGGAATGACCATAATTAACCCCAAGTCTGTGGAGGTAAATGTGACCAATCCATTGTGGTTGGGAGCAAATGAGGCTTTTTTTATAGATTTAAGCAAGCAAAGAAGTTTTCACCAACACTTGGATTATGACATGTGAAAGAATCTTCGCCCTAATTGGTTAGAGGATTTAAGCATGAAGATGATGACGCTTCCAACATTTAGAATGAGAATTAACCCCTTTATAAACCTTTGTTAACCAAAATATTTTGCCTTCTTCTGATGACGCATTGATAAATAGACTGAATTATGTAAATGAGAGCATTCGAGGAACAAAAGTGAATAGTACCAAATTGAGCTACCATCCTATCTTGAGACTTTTTTAACCCATGATGTGAGGCGCATAATAGGAGTGCCATCGCTTGATTCTGATGTCAACCAGATTACTACCCAATTTGGTAATCAACCAATAGTACAAGATGAGATAATAGCCCTACACCCAGAATTGGAAATAATGAAAGGGCATCTAAAATTTCAGGTTCAGGGATAACCACCATGAGAAGGAGCTCACAGCTATAAAAATTGCCCAAATGGATGAGGCTATTAAACTAGCAGCTAAAAGACGTTTGACTAAGGGATCTTGAAAATTTCTTATTGAAACCCATATGCCCAATTATATCTCAATATTTCATTCAACTTTATACCTTGGTTTTGCAGACGTTTAAAATAGTCACTTTTTTTCTTAATATAAAACCTTTCCATAGAATATCAAGTTTATCAGTCTTCTGCTCTCATCTTTTTTTTGTAATTTAACCGTCAGTAATCAGTCTGGAATTAACCAAATATAGAATACAGTATCCGTCCAAGATCTTTTCTGTTGTATGAAGACACTCTCTATGCAGATACTTTGGAGCCAAATTTCCAAATGATAGAATGTATTGGCTTCAGTTTAGTCTTAAGGGCCAACGTATACAAACATGTCTAAGAGTACCATCAAAGAGATTCTTCATTGGTGAAAACAGTCTTACTAAAGTATTGATGCTACAAGGGGTAGCATCAAGAAGTATTTACTCTATGAGGATTTTTGTGAGCTTAGTGAAGGTTGTCTGGTACTTAACTGCGTGGAGTAGACCACATGAACAGTGAACAGCCTCATATGTTAAGAGAGCTGAGGTTTGCGAGCTAACTGTTGTGCTCATTAAAGGGGTAGCATCATTAGGCCCTAGTGACAATCATGAGAGTTCTCATGAGAAGTTCATCAATAAGGCAGATATGGAAGTATATCACAAAGAGGATTTTAAGACTCCTGATGAGTGAAAAGGATATAATCGGTTCTATACTATGTACTCTAGAGTTAGAAGTGCACAATCTACAAAACAATATTGAGCATGTCAAGGGGACTGCAAAAAGAGCATGAATTGACTCACTACCTATTATGAGAGGACCATCACCTATTATCAAATCTGTAAGCTACGCTTAGAAAATAATTGTATTTTTCAAAAAAAGAGAATGGAAAAACCATCAACACTTAATTGAATATTGATAATTATTGGAAGAGCATGAAAATATGTTTTTTGCCATTGATAAGAGTATAGAAGATCTGAAGACACAAATGAATACTATACTGGAGCTTAACTTTAATCAACCTATATTTTTATTGTAAGCACCTACGTGGGCTGCTTAAAAGAATGTACCATAGCCGGTCAGAACTGCTACACAACTGACCATTATGCATGCTGACCCTGTTAAAGAGGAGCCCAAATTTTAAACAATATCTTAAGACCATGTATACACCTGTAGAAGGTATGATTGCATGTTTCCTCCAGATGTATGAGAACAGCAAGGATGGCACTAGCAATCACAAGGCTCACCATGAGCAATGGCATATTAGACAGGGGCTAAATAGATCCTTAGTGTGATCCTATGACCTGGGATTCAAGGACCAAAATTATAAAATTTTCTTCTCGAGTTTAGTAATGAACAATACAGATAAAATATGGAATAAGTCTCTCTTGCTAAAAATGGTAAATTATGAGTCAGTCATAAATTATGTCTCTAACTAGTACCTCAAGGCTCAGCAGCTATAGACCACTGGAACTATGGATTTGCTTAGCGCGAAAACTTTCATTGAGTTTGTGGAGATGCTTCCTAACTTAAAGATGCATAATACATTTAGTTAAGAGCGCAGCACCTCAAGGCAATTAAAGAAGCTTTACTTGATGTACAAGGGATGAATCATTTGAATAGAAGGCAATGGGACCTACACCTCACTCTTGACAAGCTAATAAGGCTGTTTATGTCGCTAACAATAAGGGTGACAATCTAAAGGATAAGAGTTCCAAACTGCCTGAAAGCTTGCCTCACTAATATTTAACCTGCAACATTTTCTATCAACCTGGGCACTATTATAATTCTTGTCCGTTACTTGCCACTTAAGAAAAGGACACCCCCTAAAGAGGTTATCCCCAATGCCATAAACTGGAAGGATCCCACATTGAGTGGAAGAAGACTTTGAAGATGACAATTTGGCTAGCGCAGATGTTATAAAATTGGCATTTTTGTTGAGATACGCCGTAATCAATATTGTGCAGGGTTCAACCCACTGAGCAATAGGACCAATGATATGGGAATCGTTGCCCTTGAAACAACAGAATCATACTCTAATAATAATATGGAACACTTATCCCACACTATACTTCTTTATTTATTATAATAAAATACATATGATCCTCGCTG
The DNA here is from genome assembly GCA_022478985.1 of Massospora cicadina. Classification (NCBI taxonomy): domain Eukaryota; kingdom Fungi; phylum Entomophthoromycota; class Entomophthoromycetes; order Entomophthorales; family Entomophthoraceae; genus Massospora; species Massospora cicadina. The sequence continues at coordinate 222,726 of JAKSZP010014484.1, forward strand.
TTTTGCCCGCTCTGAACTATTAACAACCTACCTTCCTCAATTTTCTCATCCTGCTTATATGGTAGCGACTTCAGATAGTACCACTTTCATGGCTTAGTAATTCACTTCGCGGTATCTCATTGGCTCCTCCAATTCCTCATTCATTAATTCATGATCACCCAAACTGGCCGATTTCCCAACAACTCAATATCGCCTCATTTCAAGGCGCTCAATTAATCATACTCTTAACAACTCGATGGATTCCACCTGTTCCACCATATCAACTTAGGGCTTATCATCCAGTCATATCATAATCGTGACTTTACCCACACCTTGGCTGGATGATAAGGTTTTATTGCTTATACGCCCAGAGGAACTTTGCATGCACTCAGTTGATGATCTGACTGCTAGTGGGGTCCTTGATAGTATATGCATTTATCCCTTTCTTTTCAATGACTTTTATTGGCCCAATCCTGATACTGGCCATCTTGTGCTTCCAGACAAACCCATGTTGATCATGTAATAGGACCATGTTGCCATCTTTTAACTGTGTGAGGCCACTTCGCCATATCTGATTGGCAGCCTGGATTTTAATTTTCTTGGCTAAGGTGTATGAGTACGCTTCAGTTTGTAATTTAATCAGCATATTTGTTAGGACAGTCAAATATTGTTGCAGATCCATTCGGCTAGTGTCCTCTACACAGGCATACAGAAGTGCGGGCAGAGCGGGGTGCCATCCATAAAGCAACTGGAATGGGCTTTTCCCATGGAAGAATGTAACTAAAGTTGTAGGCAAACATCCAGTAGAAAGGAGGGTACTCCAATCAGAGGGCGTAGAAACCAACTTCTGGAGAATGTTCACCAGGGTCCCATTAACCCGTTCAACCATTTTGTCTGACTCAGGGTGATATGGAGTAGTTATAACCCCGTGGATGGCCATCAAATTGTTGAGTTTGGGAAGTATGTGAGAGGTGCAATTAGTGCCATTGTCAGTAAGGATAAAATGCGGGCAGCTGTGACGCTGAATTATGATTCCATTACAAACTTAGCCACATTAACTGCGTTCAGATTCCAAATGGCCCATGCCTCAACCCACCTGGTCAAGTGGTCAATTGCCACAAGGATATACTTGGACAGTTAGCTCCAGTTGGCAGAGGATCGATGACATCAAGGGAAACTGTATGCCAAGCGAAGTGCAGCTTTACTAACTGATATGAGGTCTTCCAGTGAAACAGCTTTTCCACTTGGCACTGGTGACAGGAGGAGATAGTATCAAGCACATCGAAGTTCATGCTTTCCCAGTAATACTGAGGTCGCAATAATTCCAATGTCTTGCGCACACCACCATGCCCAACTGCCCTATGTGCGATCATGGTAATGGTAGGTCGCGTTGAGTGTTGCAGAAAATTCACCGTGGAATCACCAATTCGCTTATACAATTCACCATTCCGCTGGGAAGTATTGGCGCGCATTTCATTCAACGCCTTAATGATTTGGGGAAGATCATCATCATACTTTCCACTGAGCATCTTGTCATACATTCATCGCACAGATCCACCATAACTGCAATAGTTGTTAGCCTTGACAAGCAATCAGCATTATGGTGTTTTGCTTCTGGTCAGTGAAGGATCTCGAAGTTGTAAGCCTGTAGTTTAAGGGCCCATTGTGCTAGCCGGTCCTCAGGCTCCTTAAGTTTTGCAGCCAGCTTAATGAGGCGTGATCTGTTACAACTTTAAACTTTACACCATGAAAATATACTTGGAATTTCTTGTAAGCGTAAATCACTGCTAAGCACTCCCACTTGGTCACAGAATAAATATGTTCATGGCTATTCAGACTTCAACTGCAATATGCCACTGGGTGCTCCTCCCCCTCATCATCTTTTTGAGACAGAACTGCCCCCACAGCGGAATGAGATGCATCCATCAGTACAATAAATTCATCTCAAAATTTAGGTAATGTAGCACTGGCGACCTGATCAGCACTGTTTGAAGAGTATCAAAGGAGCGTTGACAGTGTTCCATCCATTCAAACGTGACATCCTTTTTTAACAACTCAAACAGCGGTCCTCCAATACAACTAAAGTTAGGTATAAAGCGAGAGATAGTAGCCAACCACCCCTAAAAATAATTGTATATCTCGTTTATTGCTTGGTGTAGTCATCTTCCAAATGGCCTCCACCTTAGCTGGTTGGGGCCTCAGCCCTGTTGCATCAACTACAAACCTGAGGTACTATAGCTGTTCCTTGAAAAAGTGGCATTTCCGGGGCTTGCTTTTGATGTTGGCCTCAGCCAACCGACAGAATACCTCTTCCAAATGATTAAGGTGCTCAGAAAACGTGCGGGAGAAAACGTTAATGTCATCAAGCTATACAAGAACGCATGACAACTTCAAGCTGCCAAGGATAGTGTCCATCGCCAGTTGGAAAGTAGCAGGGGCATTACACAGCTCTTGGGGCATATGTGTCAGTTGAAAAAGCCCTTTTTGACGTGATAATGGCGCATTTCTCCTGCTCCGCCGCAGGTAACTCAATCTGCCAATTGCCAGATATTAAATCCATTGCGGAGAAGTAATGAGCTCCCCAACCAGTCAAACGCATCATCAATCTGTGGCAAAGGGTATGAGTCCTTTTTGTAATGCTGTTGAGCTTGTGGTAGTCTATTACTACCCAGTTAGTACCATCCTTCTTTTTGACAATTAGGACAGGGGAAGCCCATGGGCTCTTCGATGGTTCAAGCTTTTCTTGCTTTAAAAGTTTATCAATTTCTGCTGTGACAACTTCTTCCGCTGCTCTAGATTGGCGGATTGGCCAAGATCTGATGAGGGGATGATCCCCAGTGTCCACTTGATGAATCACTCCTCGGGTGCACCCCAAATCATGATCATCAACAGTAAAGATCTCTTTGTATTTTAGAATAAGGCTTCTGCTTGATCCTTCTGAGCTTCTATTAAAACCCATTAAGTTTTCACGCAGTACAACTCCCATTACACCAGGCTTTATTTCAACGGGCAGATTAAATTATCCTGTGAACCAACTAATGAATCCTAAGAAGCCCCTCAACTGGAATGAAAATGGAGGAATGCAACTACATGGTGTCAGCGGATTTGAATTGGTTTATCCTAAAGATTCGCTACCAAGACCTTGATCTCCCCATGCCCCAGAAGTATAATGCCGGGGGCCACGTGGGGCTCAAGCTGTAATTATTTATAGGGCCCAATAACCACCCCATATAGCCCAGCAGGCACATCCACCTCTAAGTCAGTGCTTATAATTGCCTGGTTTCAAGAGGGAATAGATATAGGGCCAGCAGCTCTAAGCGGTAGCCCTTGATATTCATAAAGTTGGGCAGGAAGGGCCCAGGTCTTGCTTTTTAATCAATGATAGTGAACTGAAACCACCTCATCACCATATGCAAGATTAACGTGATTCATGTGTACAGGATCCTTTGCCATGGCTGCTGGAAGTGAAGTAAATTGGGATCCACTGCCCCAAAATTTCAGATGTCTCTGCTGTCATATCAACAACAGCTCCAAAGTGACACATAAAAGCGGTACTGATTAACAGGTCATAATTATTGTTTGGTGAAACTATAGCTGGGGCTAAAATACAATTGACCCAAACTGCAAAGGTAGCGCACTGTATGCTCCTTCTGAGACTGTGCTTTATGCGCCTGCAATCCCATACACCATACGGTGCTCTACATCAGGCTTCAATGCTAACTTTGACACCAACTTTGAGGACACTATGTTGATTGGGGCACTCATATCAACTATTGTGTGAACTTGGGTTTTCGCTACAACAGTGTCACATTAGGTACACTCAGAGTAATATGCATCTTCTTTGTATAAATCGTGGACATTTAACTAATCTCTTTATTTCCAAGGAAGCTCATAATACTATTCCCCACTTTAGGGAATTTTTTAACAATAGCTTTCACAGGGAGGGCCACGTTTACCCCTTTTAAGAGAATCGCATCAGCTAATGGATCTGGTTCATTGGTAGGAGGTAATCAAACAATTGGCAAGCATATGGTTTTTGTTAATCATGGGAGCCTGCTTCTTCCATAACCATTAATTGCGTTTGTGTCAGCACAATTACCCCTCCAACTGTCTGCTGGTATAAAAAGCATTATCATACCAGGAAACATCCGCTAGCTGTGTAGGAATAGGTTCAGGTGCGACGTTTTGAGTCAGAATAGCGGGGGTAGAGAGTCCCATCTATACTCCGTTTTGAATTTTCCTGATTATACTGCTCCCACAATAGGTACTGGACCCAACGATTATGACAACTCCTAGCCAGGTGCCCAGGGCGACCACACTGAAAAACAATCAACCCTATGAGACCTGCGTCCCTGAGCATTGTAAAATGGGCCACCCAAAAAGGTGGACTGGTATCGAACAGTGTAACCAGGCCCATCCTGGGAGGTAAACTGCTGTTGGCAACTTGGTTGAAAACGAGGTTGGTGATGATAATAAGGCCAGGTAATTCCAACCGGACGCTGAACAGCAAGGGATGATTTCTCCATATAAACAAGGCTAGCAGTGGAGGCAATAAGGTTCCGCTCTATACTGGGTGGAGGGAAAGTAGCAGATAGCCAGCGTAGAATTTGAACAGATTTAAGCAAGGATAAGTCAACCTCCAAATATGGAGCCAATGTATTAAAAAGTTTTCAGTATGGTTTCACAGCAGAGGTCAATGCTATGCTTATGTCACATTCAGTTAAAAGCCCTGCCCCAACTAACACATAAGCTTCTGCCGAGAATTGATCAGCAAACACATTAAGAGTATCATTATGTTGAAACCCAATGGTTAAAAACTCAGCCTTCCGTTGCGCCATTTTTCAAAGCTCCTCCAAACAACCACAGAACAGTATCATTCACTTCCTGATAGGTAACGGAACTGTTTGGAAGATTGCAAGTAACTTGGTCGGTGCTTCCAACATCCAAAGTGGACATTAGTAATTGGGCTTCACTCAATCTGAGGCTCCTTCTACTGCAAACAAAAATCGTTTAAAGAATCTATGGATGTTTCCATCACGGTCAAATGAGGCAGCTTATAATACAACATTCCTGAAGAAACTCCTTTTTCCAATTGAGCACAGCATTTAGGGCAAACTTGAGTTCTGCATATTCAACAGTTGCAGTGTGATGAGATGATTCCTTAGTAAAGCAAGCTGGATATGATATGACTAGTGACTGAGTAGAGCTTATCAGTATATGTGATTGATCAATGGGCCCCTATATTGAACACCGCTGTTATAAAATTGACGTTTTTGTTGAGATACACCGTAATCAATATTGTGCAGGGTTTTCCCCAATGAGCAATAGGACCAACAATATGAGGATCGTTGCACTTGAAACTACTGATATAAACTTTATTAATAATATGGAGCACTTGACTCCCACTATTTTCTTTATTTATTATAATAAATACAGCTGATCCTCGCTATTTTGTCCCGCTATAAACTATTAACAACCTACCTTCCTCAATCATATCATCCCGCTTATATGGTAAGAGCTTTGGATGGTACACTTTCATGACTTAGTATTTCACTTCACCATATCTTATTGGTTCCACAAAATCTTCATTCATTAATTCTCGATTTCCCAATTTGTCTTATTTCCCAACAGCCCAATACCATCTCATTTTGAGGCGCTCAATTAATCATACTCATAACAACTTGTCAGATTCCATACGTTCCACCATATAAAATTAGGGCTTATCATCCAGTCATATAAGAATTGCGACAGCAGGATACCACATTTTAGAGGCACCTAGAGCGGTGCCTGTGCCTGCTAAATTAAGATTCTACAGCACTAATGCATCCACATTAAGTATACCTATTTGGCACAAGTGAATCAGCCTACCTGGGTCATCAATTCAGTTGAAGAAGGAGAGAAGGTATTTATGGCTACCTTAAAGAATTTGGCATCAGATGACATGGATACTGTCAAGGCTAATATAAGCGCTGCTGCCCTTAATATTATGAGGAATCTTCTACCAACGTATTGACCACTGGGACCTCTTTTCTGCAAGAGCACAATGAAAGTGGAAGTGATCATTTAGAAGGTGTGCATATTTGCAGTACAGGACACTGGGGATTCCATTAACATCATCTCAATAAAGCTCATTAAGAAGCTGAAGTTTATGCCTAAATAATACTACAAAATGAAGTACTGGACGTTAGAACATGACGATACTCAAGCTCTAGGAACTTATTCCGCGTTACCTTTACGCTTCAAGCATAGAGCCTTAATGGCACTGTCAGTGGTTTTTGACAGCAACCACATAACTTTCCTAATCAGGACACAGTTTCTCTTGGAGTTTAAACGCAGATGAAACACTACTAGCACGGTGAGCATCCTGAGTTACTAACGTCAATTGGTAAAAAGGATAAGGACGTTAAGCCGCAGAAACAGCGTACATGCGTGGTTGATATGGACCAATCCATCTACCCCATACAATTTTACCCTGACTGAGAAAGAGGTAAAGCAGCTACTTCATCCATTAGCGCAGAGAAAGGGCTTCCACTGAGCACTAGTAAAACCATAGAGATCTGATAGGGTATTAGGTCAGAAAGACCATGTTCATTAGTGTAAAAATTCCGCCTGATACCATATTGGATGTATACAGCCTCAACGGAATCTGCAAACAAGAACCCAGAGTACTACCAGGATTCTATTGAACCACCTACTCTGCAGAGTTGAACTTCATGTTAGGAAACATCACTACTCAACTGAAAAAAGTTAAAAAGGACAAGTTGTTGCACTGACCCAACTGACCTATTGCCAAGAGATTAAATCTGTCCATGAAGAGGGGCTTTTGACAATCTAGGTTTGAGATGTGATCCCTAAGCAGCATAAGGAGCTTGATGAACTTTTGGATGAGTTTAGCGACATCCTCAGTACTAGCTCTAAAGATTTTGGTCTATACAAGTGTGAGGTTCCTAAGATAGATACTGTTTTCGCTATGCCATTCAAATCTAAACCCTCTTGCTTCTCAAAAGCAAAAGATGAAGTTAATGTGCAAGTGCTCAGCCAAATAACTAAATAAGTCTAATTAGACCGTTGAAAAGCTTATGGGTATCTCCTTTGTTAATGGTGCACAAAAAAGAATGGAACCCATAGAGTAGTTGTGTAGTACCACTGACTAAACATAAAAACTTTATAGTACTCATACCCTCTACTCTGTTTTACTATGATTTGAAATGCTTGTGAGGCTTAAAATACTTTTTGGTGATAGTTTAGCCAGAGACTATAGGCAGATTGAGCTCTCCTAAGGATCAGGATAAGTGAGCCCTGATCAGTAGCCAGGGGTTGTTTGATCCCATTAGGATGCCACAGGGGCTCTGCAACGCCTTTTATACCTTCCAGCGTGCAAAAGATCACATTTTTAGTGATCTCGAGTTATTGAGTGTGCTGATATAACTTAGTGACATCATTTTGTTCATCCAGACGTTTCAAGAGAATCTGAAGCACCTCTAGGATGTTTTTACGCGGCTTTACGAATCTAATATGAAGTTTAAATGAAGCAAGTGTATCTTCTTTAAGAGACATCTTGAGTTTCTGGGGCATGAGATTAGCACTAGCGAGATTAAGCTCTCATCATTGGAAGGTAAGCGCCATCGTGGTAATGGAATCACCAAGAAGCATGAGGGAATTCCAAGTGTTCCTCAGAATGGTAGATAATAGCAGCAGTTCATCTCTCACTTTGCAGACTTGGCGCCGCCCCTAACGTACTTGCTTACTAAGGAGACAAAGTTCAAGTGCTTGGAACAGGAGCAGACTTTCAACAGAGTTAGAGACACGATTGTTAGAGGAACTAATATTGATTTATCCTGTCTTCAACAGGATATTCTACCTATATACTGACGCCAATGACATAGGATTTGTCGCAATCTTGGCAAAATTTGGATGAATAAAGGGTGGATTACCTGGTCAAATATTACTAAAAAGTTTTTCACCATGTAGAGAAGAACTAAATGGCCACCAAGCGCAAGTGCATGGCAATGATTAAATTGGTCCAACAATTTAGACCTTATTTATATGGAGTCATGGAGTTTACTGATAATTATGATAAAACTAGCCTAGAGCTCTGGATTTGTGAACACCTAGACCCCCAGTCAGTATACTCAGGTACACCCATCCATATTGATGGATGAAACATGAAAAAGGCAGTCACAAGGGCTAGCCAAGGAATTTCCAGAATTGGAAATCATCGCCACTGAGTTTCAACAGAATTCTTAACTTATTAAAAATTGATACTCTTAAGAATTAAATTAAAAAACTAAAATGATAGAAAGGAAGAAAATGAAGGTAGAGTGATACCTATTAAGGACCACTGCCTAAATGCCCACAAAATGGGAGATGGAAACTAAGCTCACAACCATTAAGAATATTTCACAACTTTGTTCTGGCGGATTAGACTTCTAAAGAATCACTGATACAGACTCAGATTAAACCTCATTGCGTAGATAAGCATCGAATTTGTTGGTGAGATTATTTATACCACTGTGGCCACACTTAGTGCAATGATGACAATGCCTCTGGTGGAAAACAGGTTGCGCCCACGGCCAGGCCACATATGGCTGGCTTCTCTGGGTTGAGAAAGTATTGACCACGCTATACTGTTGGGGACGGCTCTTTTGCAAAATCATTGGGAAACCCTGGAAGATGGGCTTTTTACACCCAAACCTAATTTGATGCCATTATTTTTAATATAATGCGACTTGCCTCCCAGCTGAACTTAACCTAGAGATATTCCTTCCTGGAGACCATGCCCCCTACCTTCCACTGAAAATGACTTCTATCTCCACAACCTCTTGGCACAGCCTATGTATTTTTCCCACCAACTCTTTAGCGGTAAACATGGGTGGAAGAGGCGCAAATTGCAGGGGATAAGCCGTTACCCAACAGATTGCATTCTGACCTTTTCTCACTAGCTTTAGATGCTGCCTCACTGCTCAGGGGGTCTACTCCATGCAGAATAGGCACTAGAAAACCTTTGCTAACATCACAATTGCTCTCACTAACATATAATCTTTCTCTGATATAACCCTTGTAGCATCAATTGCATGGTTATTCTGTTCACGCCCATGGCAATCTTCTTGACACTCTAAGACATTCTTGACATACGTTGGCACTTGAGAATCAAAGGAACCTTTCCAACCTCTTTCTTAGCTTTATCAGCACCAAGATATCCTTGATAGAGTGTCTTCTTCTGAACAGGGCCGGTCTCAGACTGGTTCCTAAATGAAGAGTATTTGGTTAATCCCAAATTGGTTGCTAAAATTACTGAAATAATACAACACAAATATAAACAAAAAGGATATACTTATGATTCTTTTGAAAGGTTTTATTTCGATATTAAACGATTTATTTTTTACTTAAGGGTAGAAACAAGATATGAAAAGAATAGAATATTCAAAATTAATTGGGACTTTGGGGTATCAATATTAGTATTCTCAGGATCCTCTACTTAGAAGTCTTCTGACTGCTGCTTTTAGTTTTTTCATCCATTTTCACTACTTCTTGTAATCATGAGTTCCATCTCGTGGTGTTTACCCCTGAACCTAAAATGTTCAGGGGCCTTTGTACTAGGCCCCGCTTCTTTGTTATGGGCCTTGTACCTTTGGCTGATATTGATTTTATTACTAAATTTAGTAATATCCTTTTTGACTACTGGTTTAAGCAATGGCACTCCTGCGATGCACCTTAAATTATGGTTTGAGCAATTTTCGAGATTGGCTGATTACTGGATTGTGTAATGCTTGTTTTTGATCCTCAGCTAATTATGTTGGAATAATTTGGTGTGCTCATCATTTTGTCACTGTCAGAATGTAAATATTTTGGACCCCCAAAGGTATAAAAGGGGGTCATTTTTCATATTAATTTTTGGTGCTAAAATTTTCTGCATCTAATAATTTTCTAACTTTTATGGTAAAAATATTTTACATGACGCTATCATTGCTATCTAAAAATTACTTGGATCACCCATGTCTATAAAAAGGCCATTTTTGCTCCCATTCACGGCAAGTTGATCACCAGTATCTCCACCAGTTTGGGGGATGTTTGCGCTTATTCTACTGGTTGAGGAACGACCAGGTGCACCAATGCAGCCTCACCCAAAACTTTTTCCCCTTTAAGATGAACCTGAGAAATGATCAAAGGTGCTTGACGTGCACAATAGGAAAAACAACAACAATATCATCACATAGATGGAGTATTTCGATCCTCTCTTGATTGAAACAGTAACAGGCCCAGTCCAAATGGCCTGTAGCTTCTCTGGTTGTGTTTTTCTCAGGTGATAAAACAAAACCTTGTCTTCATTGCTAAATTTAGGGTATATTGGAACTTCTCTGGTTCTCTTTTTGACTTGGAGAGAGGCTAGCTTCAACGTTGCTCGAAGCTTAAAACTGTATGTTAATCAGCTCTTTAGCTATCTCCTGTTGGTCACTACCAGGTGGTAAGTAATTCTTTTAATCTGCTGATATGATGGGTGCCAGGAGGATAGGCAGCGCGGCGTTCGCCAATATAGAACATTGAGGTGGGACATTACAATCACTTGATGATGCCTTAACCAGTAAGTCAACAACGCTGATCGCGCCAGCTGGACCCACATCAACTTTTAGTTTCTGACCATTTTCTTGGAAATTTCTCTTAAGTTCCGTTCACTCTCTCAACACTTCCGTTGGAGGATGTATTTCAGGGGGTAGTGAACTGCTGCCTCACCTCTACCAAATTCATCAGTTTCTTCACCACGTCCCAGAATAAGTTTTTTCCATTGTCTAATAGTAGGTTTTGAGGGCATCCGTGTCTTGTAATCACCTGATTGTATAAGAAATGGCCAGTGGAATTTGCTATATATGTTTTGACCATGGATGCTTAGACCCAATTGGTGGAGTGGTCAATCGCCACAAGGACGTACTTGGCGCCACTAGATGCTGTTAGCAACGGCCCCACCACTTCAATAGAGATTATGCTGAACGGTGCACTATGGATAATAAGCGTAAACTCAAATTGCTTTTCAGCGGGTAAAAACTGGCATCTGTTACATAGCTCCAAGGCTTGGTGTACTTTGTCAAACATGCATTACCAGTGGAACCTCCTCTTTAGGTATGTCAACTTCTTTAGGAACTGTCCATTCCTACATGCTTGTGAGCCTCCAATGCTATCTCCATGCGATCACTGGACCAGATTTATAAATACTATTTGTCTTAAACCTTCTTTTGCAGATTTCCATTGACATGCCAAGTGACTTTATAAATTCTACGCAGGACGCTATTAACTTCTTCTGTTTCGTCCTGCCAGGCCTCTTCATGTAGCCCAATTAGGTCATAGATGCAATCGCTTTTAGGTACTTGAAGGTTGAACTTTGGTAATCTTGACAATTCATCCGCATTGAGGTGTTTATCTCATGCTTGATGTATAATTTAGAAATCATACCCTTGGAGGAGGACAGCCCAACGGTAAGGCGTCTATCTGGATACTTCATATCTTTAACCAGCAGAGCAACGCGTGACCTGTGATTACTTTATATTGTATAACATATACAAAGCCTAAAGCGCTTGACTTCTCTGATTACTGTAAGGCATTTGCGCTAAGTCTCTTTGTGATTTTTTTAGCCTTATTAAATACTTTATAATAATGCTTAATTAATTGATCTATCCCATCTTCATCCAAATTTACTAAAATTTCACGAAGTCCCGCATCACTGGCGCCAGTGTACAGATAGAAGGTCTTGTGAAGTCTGGATAGGCCAAGATTAATGATTCTACCATTTGTGCCTTTACTCTGAAAATGCCCTCTCCTGCTCTATGCTCCATTCAAACTTTGTCTCTTTAGTCAGGAGGTAGGTAAGTGGCGCCGCCAAGTCCGCAAAAAAGAGGATAAATCACCTGTAGTACCTCACCATTCCTATGAAAACTTATATGTCCCTTATACTCTTGAGTAGATCCATTGCTAAAATTTCGTTCCTTTCCCATCCTAAATCTTAATTCTGGCTGGGCTAATTTCATGCCCCAGGATCTCCAGCTGCCTATTAAAAAAACTACACTTGCTTCTCTTCAGCTTCCTGTTTAATGTTCGCAGCCACTTTAAGACCTCCTGGAGGTGCTGCAGGTGTTCTTAAAACGTGTAAATAAACACTGATGTTGTGAAGTTAAAGCATAAATTGAATAACTTAAGATTGCTGAAGATTTGATCCATTGCTCGTTGGAAGGTTGCAGGGTGTTACAAAGCCTCTGCGGCATCCTCATTTGTTCAAACAACCCTTGGCTGCTGATTAATGCACATAACATGGTTGAATAATGACATTATAAGTGAGACCAACGTTAAGGACAAAGCAGCATGTTGGGAGGAAAAGAAGGTGAAGTTGGAAGGCCTCTCAGACCTCAAGCATACCATAGATCAACGCTGGGTCAAGGCGAAGTATGCCCAGGTTGGTCCCAAGGATGCAAGATAGTTTGGCCCTGTATACCAGCAGGTGCATTAATTTGAACTAGCTTAGTGGTAAATTAGATGTTTTGCTTTTGGATTTTTGGTAAATGGGGACTCAAAACCCGTTTAGTTTCGATTTTCCAGCTCAGATCAGCCGCTCTTACAATTATTTACCCGAGTTCAGTCAATTACCCAGTATAGTGTATTGCCAAATGGAAGCGTGCACCTATTAGTGTGCCTCATCTTAGAGCAGCTTCACTTGATTGATTGTCTTTTCAAAATCCCTTAAATATTTTATGCTGAGACCAATCTCTCCCATTGGTCAAATTCTCATATAATATAACCCCCTTGCTAAGTACACCGCTTTTTTATATTTATGCTATCTTGGTCTATCCTTTGTGCAAACCTCTTCATAGAGGTCTTGCGCAATGTTAACCTTTTGATTATAACTACAACATTCTATCTGCCCATGCACCGTTGGGTCTCCCAGGTTACCTCCAGCCTAGGGCACCTATACTTTACATCTACAAGCACCGCGTGTTTCCATTTTAGTTATTTCCTACCATGTTAGCCATATTCGCCCTATGTTATTATGGCTCTAACTCTCTATGCTGGGCTCTAGTAACTATAATACTTGTGACTAGTTTCCTGGCGTTGGCCCTGTGCACCATGCAATTCCACGCTGAATACAGAAGAGTTATAGACTTTCTCCTTACATTAGTCGACCAACTACTTAACTCTGCATGCTCAACCTTTTTCTGTGTGGAACTTTCACAAAGTGCAAATGGTGTGCGCAAGCAGTTGGCTTTTTCTGTGATCAGCCGCACCACTGTTTCCTCTTTTTCTCAAAGGTTGGAGCATCTCAAAATTAATTTTGCTGCTTCTAACTGGAAATTACCCACCCTTCTTGTTTGTACCTGGTGGATATGGATGCTTTGCAGTCTGAAAGTTAAGAATTACTGACTTTTCACAGACAATAATAAGATCAATTTAAATATTTGTGTTTACTTCAGCAGCACGTTTGGATAATGCCGGCGGAATCTTCAAAGATGGGCCTGGGTATGGCCTTGGATAACGTTGGGAAAACCACTGCTGAAAATGGAATAGGGTCATTTATAAATAAAAGCGCGTTTTGTAATGAAAAAACCACATATACCTCTGAACCATACTACTCTCTTATGGCTCAGATATGGAACCTACTTCTGTGTGTCAAATTACCCCAGTGAACCCTCGCTTGACCTCTTTCATGATCTGCAGCACTCAGGAGGTTGAAAAGGAACTGCTTAGACAACATGAAAATGTTTATGCCACTGCTGAAGATATGGTGGGACATGTGGCCTCAGTAGCAAGAGTGGCCAAATATCCCTCTCCATTCTTTGATTCAAAAACATACCAGGGGGTCATCTTAATGCCAGATGAAGAGTTTGTTGGTGAAATACTGGCTTTTTCTGCTTTGAATAAAGACCATTCAGAATATTTTCTACTGACTGCTACCCTTTCATCCCCTTTAGGGAAATTCAGCACCACTATTTGGGTGGATACTGGAGCCTCTGAGAATTTTATGGACCAAAACCTATCCAACTACCTTGAGCTGAGTTATGAACCAGGTGGTATGCTTAAGGAAGGGACTTCCCAATTGATTCCCACGCTGAAAATTTTTGGTTTAGTAGACTATCAAGTTGGCAACTATCATTTGTCTGACCACTTCCAACCTATCAAAAACCTCCTGTACCCCATTATTTGGGTGTAGATAGTGGCGAAAGTTTGATGTCAGGACTAACTTGAAAGAAAATGCCCTATCCCTCACATTAAAAAATGGTCATACATTAGTTGTCCTTTTGTCTGAGGCTAACTTCCAGGGAGATTTGCCCCACTGACCCAACACACACTCTCAGTCTCGCTCCATTGTTGAAGCCCTCACTGGAGGTACCTTTGCCTTCTTGTTTGGAGGGTTTGGAATCTTCATTTGATGCGGCTTCAGCTAATGATTTACTGGATCATTCAGAGTTTTAGTGAGTTTAAGCTCACAGTTGATCTGGTGCACATATTTTCCCCGATTTACCCATTGACTGTATGGGAGGAAGAAGCATTAGATGTGTGGGTTAAGGAGCAGTTAGCCAAAGGCGCAATAATTCAGCGTACCTCCCTGGTATGCTCCCCACTCCTCTTTGTGGAGAAAGCCAATGGAACTTTACGCCCTTGCATACATTTTGGAAACTTAAACAATGTTACTGTACCAGACCTCCATCCTATCCCTTTGGATTTTCAGATTGCGCGCTATGTAGAGAAGGCTAAAGTATTCTCCAAACTGGCTTGCCTCAATGTGTGCAATCAGATTTGGATTAAGAAGAGACAGGAGTATTTAACCGTATTTGTATCAGAAAAGGAATTTCTCAGTTTTTGGTCATGCCCATTGGGCTTAAGAATGCCCCTTCTATCTTTCAACGCCACATTGATGCAACTTTGGGGACCTGCTGGGGGTATGTGCGGTTGCCTACATGGATGATAATGGTATTTTCCCCTAATTATGAGTCCCATGAAGTACACCTTCAGCAAGTGGTAGAGAGGTTAAGGACAGCCCGCCTTACGCTAAAGATCAGTAAATGTTTTTTTAAGTCCCAGGTCACTTTTCAGGGCAACGTCATGTTTGACCAAGTACATATGATAACTCCAGACAAGGAGATGGCCATACGTGAGTGTCCCACCCCCGCTTCAGTCAAAAAAATTGAGGAGTTTTTTGGTGACGTGTACGTTCCTCAAGGAGTTCATGCCCAATCTGTCTGAGGTAGCTGTTCCCCTATACAAGGCTAGTGGTGCCAAGGTGCTCAAGTGGTCCCCCACTTTGAAGGATGCTTTCCAAGCAGTGAAGTGCACCCTATTGTCCACGTCTGTCCTACGCCATGTAGATCCTTCAAAAGAATTGATTGTTTCTACCAATCCTCCAACTTCGCCATAGCGGCTGCCTTGTTATAAATAGGCGAAGATGGTATAGAGCATCCAGTGGGAACTTTTTCTAGGAAAATGTCTTTTGCATGAGCTAAATTACGCCGTTTATGACAAGGAGTTACTAACATTATGGAGGCGCTGACATATTGGCATCACCACTTGCATGGCTTTCTAACCTTTCCATGTATATAAAGATCACTGTGCCTTACTGTACTATTGCGCTCCTCATGTCTTAACTCCACGGCAGACCAGTTGGCATGAGACCCTTTTCCAGTTTGAATTTTCTTGTGAGTTCACCAAGGGCAATGAGAAAGGGTTGGCGGATGCTTTGAGTCGCAATCCTGCATTAGCTCCTGATCTAAATGAGGTAGAGGTTCAAAACACAGTTGATGATTCCGCCAAATAAGATGTGTCTCAATTTCCCTCTCGCCCGACCAACTGGTCAGCACTTGTACCTCTGGAAAATGCGGATGAATACAGTATGTTCAGAAGGGTAGTCCTTTCTCAGCTGCTATTAGCTGAATATACTATGGTACTTGCTAAGATCGCTCTGAATCAATAGGATCTAACCAAAGGTTATCATGTAAAGGATGAGATGGTGTGGTTTCAGGGGCGCCTATGGGTTCCTGCTGGACCACTTCGCCTGAAAATCATCCAGGACCATAGTTATAGAATTACCGTTAGTCATCCTAGGAAATCAAAGACCTTGGAGTTGATTTTACACACCTACAATTGGAAAGGCTTACCTGCTCAAGTGGAGCAGTATTGTAAATTATGCCTGATCTGCAATCAAATGAAACCAAATCTTCAACCTTTAATGGGGTTGTTGGTACCAGTCCAAAAGGCTGATGGGCCTTGGACTTCCCTATCAGTGGATTTCATTGTGAAATTACCTGTTTCCGATGGTTATGACGCCATCATGGTGGTGGTGGACCGTTTTACAAAGTTCACCCGTTTTATTCCAAGAAGAATAATAATAACCGTGTCTGAGATGCCTAGGCTCTTCATAACACATGTGTTTGAGCTTCATGGGGTTCCCCAAAAGAAATTACTAGTGATTGGGGACCCCGGTTTACCTCCATCTGTTAGGAAGAGTTTTTTGAGACTCTCCAGATTCGCCCCTGTCATTCAACTGCCTATCACCCCCAATCAGATGGGTAGACTGAAAGAGTGAACCAGCGCTTAAAACTCATCCTGCAGTGTTACACTGCCGCAGATCATTCAGATTGGGGGTTTCACCTTCCTAAGGCCCAGTTTAGCTAAAACAAAACTTTGCATTCTTTGATTGCTTGTTCTTATTTTTCTCCAACCATGGCTTTTTACCCTGCCTTTAACATGGAGCCCAGCTGTAGATCTAAAGTTGAAGCGGTGATGGACTTTTTCAAGACAATCAAGAAGGTCCACCAGGGGGTTTCCACAAGCTTAGAGGCGGAAATGAAAGTGTATAAGGAGAACGCTGATGGTAAGCGACTAGAGGATCCAGTTTACAAAGAAGGGGATCTCATGATGCTTGATGCTCGGAACATCCCTATAAAGCAGTCATGAAAAAAGCTGAGTCCAAAGAAAATTTGTCCTTACCGCGTTGTTAGGTAGGTGGGCTACGCCTCATACCAGTTGTATCATCCCTCTTTGTTTCAGATCTTTTCTGTCTTTCATGAGAGCAAATTGACGTTGTTTAAGAGCCCCCAACCAGAGAAACCCGAGGCTTATCTAGTAGATGGGGAGCCAGAGTGGGAAGTAGATGAATTAGTAGCCTCTCGCCGTGTTAAAAGAAGTCTTGAGTACCTGGCATCTTGAAAGGGATTTGACACTTCAGAAAACAGTTGGGTAACAGCACTTGACTGTGTACATGCCCAAGACCTTATTGAAGCTTTCCACAAGCATTCTCCCCCAGGACGCCAGATCTCAAAAAAGCAAACCGTTGCTGCAATGAAGTTGGCCCCAGCCCACAAGAACTTTTCCCTGGCGCAAGTCACTGGAGGGGGGTTGAGCATAAAAGGAGGAAAAGGTAATGTCATGGTTGAATAATGACATCATAGTTGGGACCAACATTATGTACAAAGCAGCATGTTGGGAGGAAAAGAAGGTGAAGTTGGAAGGCCTCTCAGACCTCAAGCATACCATAGATCAACGCTGGGTCAAGGCGAAGTATGCCCAGGTTGGTCCCAAGGATGCAAGATAGTTTGGCCCTGTATACCAGCAGGTGCATTAATTTGAACTAGCTTAGTGGTAAATTAGATGTTTTGCTTTTGGATTTTTGGTAAATGGGGACTCAAAACCCGTTTAGTTTCGATTTTCCAGCTCAGATCAGCCGCTCTTACAATTATTTACCCGAGTTCAGTCAATTACCCAGTATAGTGTATTGCCAAATGGAAGCGTGCACCTATTAGTGTGCCTCATCTTAGAGCAGCTTTACTTGATTGATTGTCTTTTCAAAATCCCTTAAATATTTTATGCTGAGACCAATCTCTCCCATTGGTCAAATTCCCATATAATATAACCCCCTTGCTAAGTACACCGCTTCTTTATATTTATGCTATCTTGGTCTATCCTTTGCGCAAACCTCTTCATAGAGGTCTTGCGCAATGTTAACCTTTTAATTATAACTACAACAATCTATCTGCCCATGCACCGTTGGGTCTCCCAGGTTACCTCCAGCCTAGGGCACCTATACTTCACCTCTACAAGCACCGCGTGTTTCCATTTTAGTTATTTCCTACCATGTTAGCCATATTCGCCCTATGTTATTATGGCTCTAACTCTCTATGCTGGCCTCTAGTAACTTTAGTACTTGCGATTAGTTTCCTGGCGTTGGCCCTGTGCACCGTTCATCTCTACGCTGGGAGCAGTAGAGTTATAGACACTCTCCTTACAGCGCATTTCTCCTGGCCCTCAGGAAAAAGCTTCATTTGCCAGTAACAGCTAACTAAGTCCATGGCTGAAAAGTATTTTGAGCCACCCAGGCATTTCAAAACATTATTGATGTGTGCAGCAGGTACAAGTCATATTGGTAATCTCGTTTAAGTGCTGGCAATACATGACAACCCTATTAGTCCCATCTTTCTTGTGCACCAGCATCAAAGGAGATGCCCAAGGGCTCTTTAATGGACAAATTATCTTTGCATTGTCTAACTGATTGAGATCTTTCAAGATTACTGTGTTCTCAGTACTCAAAGAGCAATAAGAATTGGACTTGAAGTGGTTAGCTGAAATAAAGTCCATATTATGGACTTCCCCTTTTCACAGGCCATAGTCATTGGGGCCAGTACTGAAGATGTTATAAAATTTCTTTTGACAATTTGTCCAAATCTTTTTGCTGCTTAGGGGTCAAATTTCAAACCGGATCTCTTCAAAACCTCCTACTGCATTATTGACTCATTATCTTGGTAACTGATCAGTTAGGCTAGTGCTACAACTTATCCCTTTTCAATTTGGACCAATTGGGTAGTAATGTTCCCCATAACAAGGTTTACTCTCCATAGTAAGTGTTATTGTAGGATCCTGATAAAACTTTGGTCTCTATCTCTTGTTTTCCGTCTAATTGTACACTTCCAATATTTTTAGGCGGAATATTTAAACTAATTGACAGGGCCATTTTTTTGGCCCCCTAATCAAATTTTTATGGTTTCATTAGCGCTCAAGGAATGTCCTTCTTCAGCGCTCCTGCTAGATTGTAGTTGTTTTACACCCTTCTCCATTAAGGTGTAATGAATTACATAGATTGAGTGATCAGTTTTGATCAAGCATATGCGCTGTTTTTGAGGTTTAATGATCTTGTAATTGAACGCTAGGGGCAAATGGTAGTTCAGAATGTTGACTGTGCTGGTGGTGAAGTCGTTCTTCACCCCAAACTCCTGTAGAAACTATGTCTAATAAGAGAATCGTTTTGGTCATTGTCCAATACTACTGTGGGTGCCTTCATGACCATGCGACCAAATTATAAATGTATAGTATTATAATTTTTTAAGGCTTGATAAATGTCAGGTCCTGCTGTATGGTATTTCACATTGTAGTCAATGTTGGGCTTAAAGTTGAGTTTCTTTATTATTCTAGGTGAGAAAATGTTCACTGGACCTCTGGTGTCCAGCACTGCCAGTATGCGCACCTTCCAGATAATAACTTTTATCTTTGTTACTTTCTTGTTAGAGGGGTTTTCAGTGGCCAGGACGTCAATGGCAGAATCCTCAGGTTGTTTCAAAGCAAGAGCGCTTGTATCAGCCTTAATAGTGTTTTCGCCATCCAGTGCCACATTCTTAAAATTAGACGTGACCAACTGCTCTCCTTCTTCAACGGATTGATCATTCAGATATGCTTATTTACTTGACCAAAATAGGTATCATTTGATATAGATCTATAAGCACCAGTAACTCTCAAGCTATATAGTACAGCTTCTGTGCTAGGAGCCCCTAACCCATGGTACCCACATTAGCTAAGTCTTCATCTTCATGGTTATCCTCACCATTAATGTGGAGTTCCACCCAATATATAGTGTTGGGTATGTCCTCTTTTGGGGTTTGCTCCTTTGTTTTGGCATTAACTAATGAACTGGATCTAATGAAGTGCCCAGGTTGATAAACTTGTTGCACTTATATTCTCAACGTGTAAAGTGTTCAGGCGGTTTAGAATTCTTATTCTTTGGTTTGCACCCTTATTTTTGGCGACATTAACGCCTTATTAACTCGCCAAGGGGTAGTGTAGGTGTCGTTGACTTAAATTCAGATTTGTACATCCCTTGTACATCCAGAAGCGCCTCCTTAAGCATTTTTAGTGATGTCGCGCTCTTGATCGCCAAAGTCAAATGCATCTTCAGTCTAAGATGCATATTCAGGGAATTTACTAAACCGGTTTAGGCGTTAGATAGATCTAATGCTACTGTGGTCCATAATTTTTGTGCTTTAAGGAAGTAACAAAAAGCGTAATTAGCAATTGACTTGTTTTTGCCCATCTTCATAACAGGAACTTTTGTTTCATATTATGGACATCCTGTTCACTGCTGAACTTGGAAAACAAGTTGTTCTTGACTTCATTAAAGATAATCCAGGTCTCAAGCTCGCATTGATTATCACTTAAGCCTCGCAGCTAATCCATCCTTATATGTAGCGACCCTTAAAGTGAATGATAGCTCCATACATGCTATTTTATACATCTGGAGAAAACCCGCAATTGTAGACCTGCAGGTGTATACATGGTTTTGGAGTGCGGTTTAAAGTTAATCCTCCTCAACAGGATTAGTGCATATTAATCAGTTAATTACAAGTTCTGACTTGTGGTGCATTCCTTTGAGCGGTCCACATAGGTTGCTCCATTTGAGCTATAGGTTGAGTAGAGGTAGGCTATGGTAAAGTATGCATCAATGCCTTCAGGTCTTCAAGTCTCTTGTCCATTGATACCAGCATGTTGCCATGATGCTCCAAGTGCTCTCCATACACACTAAGAGCTGATGGTTTCACCATTCTCTTTCTCAAGTAATACAAGTCTCTCTTCAATGATTTTGAGTGTAATTTACAGTTTTCTAATTGTTGAGGGTTCTTTCACCGGGTAGTGAGGCAATTCTAGCCCTCTAAACGGTATCCTTGACACGCTAAAGATCATTACACAAAATGCGCACTTAAACAAAAGAGTGTGAAGTCTAGTACGATTAATATCTTCCTCCCTAACCAGGAGTTCAGAGGAATCCTTTTGACCCTCTCCGTGATACATCTCTATATCTTAATTATCATCAACTTGCTCAGAAAGCCTATCCTGATTATTCGCTATGGCCTGATGGTGCCACCCCTGCAGTGAGAACCAAAGTCAGTACGCTGACCTTGGCTAGCTTAACTTTAGAGGCTTACTCGCTGCTCAGGGGTTCTACTCCGTTCAGATTAGGAACCAGACAACTTTCACTAACTTAACAATGGCTCTCACTAAGCAAAAACTTCTCTGATGCAACCCTTTGTAGAATCAATCACTTAGTTTAACTGTTAACGCCCTGGCGAACTGATTTGACACTATTAGATATCCTTGACATACGTTGGCCCTCAGGACTCAATGAGAACCTTTCCAACCTCTTCCTCAATGTTATCAGCACTAGGATATCCTTGATAGAGCGTCTTCTTCCAAACAGGGCCGTTATAAGACTAGTTATTGGACACAGAGTATTTGGTTAATACTAAACTGGTTACTAGCAATAACTAGCTTGATACAGCACAAGTTCAAACAAAAATATACTTAATATTCTTTAGAAAGGGTACTTATTAAGATATAAAATAAAGTATTTTAAACTTCAGGTATCATAAAAGGTACTAAATGAATAGAATATTGAAAATTGATTGGGATTTTGGGGTCTCAAAATAAAGGTTTCATCAGGATCCACTAGTCAGACGTCTTCTGACTCCTGCTTTGGTATTTTCATCAAATTGCGCTAACTCTTGTAATTGCAAGCTCCATCTCGCAGTGGTTACACATGAACCTGGATTTTCAAGGGCCTTTTTCGCTTTGATTCTGGGTTATGGGCCATTGTACCTTTGGCTGATATCAATTAATTGAAAAGTTTAGTAATATCCTTTAACATCTGGTTTAAGCAATGGTGCTCCTGAAATTCATCTCGCATCATTATTTGAGTGACTCTCAAAATTTGCTGATTACTGGATTGGGTAATATTTGTTTCTAGCTCTTGGCTTGTTCTGTCATCATAATTCAGTGTGGTCATTGTTTTATCACCCGCAGAATGAAAATTATTTCGGAACCCCCAAAGGTATAGAAGGGGGTCATTTTCATATGAATTTTTGGTGGCGGCGTTGTCTTAATCTAAAATTCTTCTGACTCCATAAGATGAAAACATATTATTTCATGACGTCATAGCTAGCTATCTGAAATTTCTTGGCCCTCTTATGTCTATAAAAGGGCTTCTTTCACCCCATCTGCAGTGAGCTAGTTGCCAATACCTTCACCAATTTTGGGTTTGTTTTCACCCATTCCACTGGTCAAGGAATGGCCATGTGCATAAATGCAGTCTCATCCGTGACCTCTCATCTACCTGATGGGCTAAATTGCCCAGCGCAACAAGAGGGATGACTACCATATTTTTTTTGTTCTGATTAAAATTCTACTGATCCAGCCACAGGGGTTGTTCCCCAAGGCTTACTTCGCCCTTCCCTTTTAAGTATGGGAATCACCTCCAATGGGAATTTGATCCAGTGCAACAACTTTATGCGCCTTGAGGAACTTAATTGCCAAGAGGGTGAAACCTTCTGGGGAGAATGAGGAGTTTTCAAGTTCCACGTGGAAAGTTATTACCAATTTGTGACAATTGGCACTTTTATAAGAATTTACCTATGTTAACTTTTGGCGGATATGCCTTGTTCTCGCTGAATGAGTTGCACCGGGTTCAGCACACTGAGCAATGGCCAAACAATATGGAGATCGTTGGCCTCCCAAACAAACGTTATAACTTTTATAAAATATGAGGCAATCGCCCCAGCTACACTAATTTATTTAATATGATATAACCAGCAGACTCCTTCTGCTTTCACTCCCTGCTTACTCTTAATACCTTCTTCTTTATTTCTCTATTTTCTTCTTTTAAAAACCTCCCCAACTTCTTTTTTCCAAAACAACTCTTATCCATCGGTATTCTTCAACAGATTCAACACATTTCGCTTAGTCAATCTCTATTTGCCATCAATGTAGAGTTCAATTATTGAGGCTTTTTTTTTTTAGTACTAGATGGTCCCAACCCAAGGGGGGGGATTCATCGATGTTTATTGAATTACGCCTGGGCTCCTAAGAGCCTGAGGCGAGGAAGGGAGGGAGGAGGCATCGAGAAAGGGAGGGGGGTTTGCGCGCCAGAGCCGTGCTGCAGTGACAACTGAGTGGGGGAGGGTTGGCGACATAGTGCAGACCTTCAGGGCCATCTCAAAGTGTACCTGAAAGTGGGTGATCATGTGTGGAAGGGTCCACACCTGCTGGTCAAAGGCAGCACGAAGGAAGGAGTTATGGATGGTCCAGATGGCTGTGGCATAGGCGAGGACACGGAGGGGTCGGTGGCAACCAGGCAATGTCTGCTCAAACATGAGGTCTTGCACAGGGTGTCCAGACCAGGGCTGAGCATGGAGGAGCGCGCGGGCCTTTGGCCAAAATGCGGCGACACCTGGACAGGTGAAAAAACGATGGAGGTGGGAGTCAATAGGCTCCACACAGCGAGGGCAGCTTCGGTGCTGGAAGGTAGGGCCAGTCCGGTCCCCTGTCCTGTATGAACAGTGGAGCACTCCCATAAGGTGTTGGACACCTTTGCTGACAGGATGGGGTGATAGACGTCCTTCCACAATTCCTTAAGGTCAAATCTCACGGAGGGAGGGAGGAGCTCAAGGAGTCTTGGGCGGATGGGAGGACGATCTTGGGGGTTGAGGCGAGTTGTGACAACTTGTCCATTGTGCACAATTGCATGGCGACGTGGGCTGAGGCCAGGGCCTTCCCTTCTGTATGGGAAGGCATGGTGGATCCGCGCGCCTACTCGTTTCAGGGCAAGGAGAGCCTGGTTCCAGTAGGGGGATGAGGATGGTTTTAGGCGATGGCCTGGGTGGTTTGTGAGCCACTCCCCTAATGAGGTCAGAGATGCTCTAGGAAGACCCAGAGCTGCTGACACTGACTGGCGGAGGGCGGGCGCCCATTGGGGCATGGGGGTCGCGTCCCAGCAGACAATCGGCCATAGGAACTTCAGGAAGATTGTGGTGGCGTGGGATCGCGTGTCCAGAAGCCCTAGGCCCCCTTCATTACAGGGTCGGGCAATGGTTGAGAGGGCTATTGGTGGATGGTTTGAGCCCCAGATCCAACAGCGGAGGAGTACATTGAGCCGCGTATAAAAGGCATCTGTGAATGGGCAGACGTGCGCTAGGAACCAGACTTTGGAGAGGAGGAACACATTGGCCATCAGAGCTCGACCCTGGGGGTGATGTGCCGCCGGTTCCAGCTGGCAATCCTGGAGTTAACTGCTGCAAGGAGCAAGTCCTCATTGTCTTTTAGCGCAACTCCTTGTTGGTTGGTGAGAACGCCCAGGTGACGGAAGGTACCGCGCTCAGGTTCAATACCAAATGGTGGGGGGAAGGTGGGGGAGCCGACCTGTACAACTGTTGTCTTGGAGGTGTTGACCATGGCGTTGGACGCCTTGGTGTACCTCTCAATGGTCACAGCAGCGAGGGCAACATCCTCAGGGCAGCCAAATGCAATGGCAGTGTCATCTGCAAATGCCATGGTGCGTGTGGGGGCTTTACCTGGGACCAGAATCCCTGTTAGCTTGTCCTGTAAGGAGGCCAAGAGGGGGTCAAGGGTGATGTTAAAAAGGATAGGGCTCAGGGGGTCCCCTTGCCGGAGACCTTGTCCAACTGGTACTGCCACTGTAAAACCCATTGGCGCCAGAACTCTGGTGTGGAGCTGGTCATAGAGCGATGATATCCAGCGCCTAGCTGCGGGTGGGAGATGGAAGCGGGCCAGGGAAGCATCAATATACTTCCAGGCTACCCGATCATATGCTTTCTCCATATCCAGAAGAGCCACAAAGCCATTCACCTTACGAGAGTTAGCAGTCAAAGTCACGTGAAGGTCATTATAGTTGTCCCATAACGACCTCCCCGGAATAAAACCGTACTGGGATGGGGAGAGGCGAGGTGACACCCATTTGGTGATGCGGTTGGCCAGAAGCTTCGTGAAGAGCTTGTGGTCTGTGTTGATCAACGCTATGGGGCGCCAGTTCGCCAGGTTCTCACGGTCTGACTTCTTGTGAATGAGGGTCGTGATTGAGCCTCTGGAGTCGGGGAGGACCTCGCCATTCACCAAGAGTGCAGCGAAGAGGTCGCGGAGGGTTCTGGCTATCACTGCAGGTTCCAGAAGGTACACCTCAAAGGGTATTCCATCTGGGCCTGGGGCTTTAAGCCGTGGGGATTTCAGAAGGGTTTCCATCACCTCCTGGATGGAAATAGGCGCCAGTAGAGCCTCATCAGCCCGTGGGTCAATGGGCGGCTCTGGAGCCCGCCACAGGAAGTCTTGGATGTCCGATGGGTCCACCTGGGTGGCATGGAAGAGGCTGGAGTAGAAGCGGTGTAGTTCCTGCGTGATTTTCTCCTTATCTGAAGTGGTTGTAGTGCCAATTTTCAGTGCAGTAATATCCTGCGCTGTTGACCGGGCTTTCTGTTTCTGAAAGAAGAAGCGGGTGGGGCGTTCCCATTGAGCATAGTAACGAGATGTTGTAAAGTTTGCTGCCCGTTCTTCCTGCAGTGTGAGCTCCAAGCGGAGTGCTTCCTGCGCCGCTTCCCAGTCTTCCAACCATCTGGGAGAGGGCGAAGGCTGGCAGTTTCGCTCTAGATGTCTGATTCTGGCTTCCGCCCTTTTGACTCTGGCGCGAGCTGCAGTCATCTGGGCTTTGGCACAGTTGTAAGCAACGCGGGTGATGCCCTCCTTGGTCACCGCCCATCTAGCCTTGTGGTCAAGCAGGTGGGGGTGGGGGGGAGGTGAGAGTCTCTCGGATGGTCATAGACAGCTTCTCCTTAGTGAAGGGGTTGTTGAGAAGAGCTGGGGCAACCCTAGGCCAGAACCTACGCGACGGTCTAAGTGTGGTGGTGAGGACAACGGTGAGTGACCTGTGATCACTCAGATGGTTGTCACGAGAGATGGGAGAGGAGACGCGGCCAATTAGCAGGGGGCCAATCAGTGCCATATCTATGCGTGACGCTGACTGGAAAGCTCCTCCATCATACTGGATCCTAGTCATGCAACCTAGGCCAGACGCGGAGGGTGGAAGCGCATCTATAAAGCCACTCAGGCGAAGGAAATCCTGGAGGCGACTTGATCCAGGGCGTTCCTTTGCTGCAGGGGGGTAAGAGTCACGGACGCGACTTATGGTTGTGTTGAAATCTCCTAAGAGAACTGTATTCCGTGGGAGATTGAGTTGGAGGAGCTCTTCCAAGAGCCGATTTTGCTCCTGACCTGCATTAGGCAGGTAGATGCTTGCAGCGAAGAAGGAGAAGTCAGGAGTGGTGAGTTTGGCCAGTATGAGGCGGCCACCTAGATATTGTGAAAAAGAATGGGTTTTAACCCGGGGATTCAAAACAATAAGGGCGGCATGGTTTGTCCAGAAGGAGTTGCCTCCAAACTGTTCATTCCATGCAGATTGTTCGTGGGGGAGGATATGGGGCTCCTGGACAGCAGCGATGTCAATTTGTGCTGACCTGAAGTTTCGGAGGAGGCGGGCTCTCCGCTTAAAGTCCCGCAACCCATTTGCGTTGATGGATTGCAGGGCCAGGGTGCTGCCATGGGGACTCATAGCTGTTCCCCTCCATGTCCTGGGGGGTTGCCAGCGCTTAAACCTGCTGCTGTGAGGCGGCTAGTTTTGAGTCCTTTAGCTTGACTATTAGCTGCAATCCGTGAGGAGCGTCGAGGGTTCTGAGGGGAAGGAGAGGGTGGGGGGGCGGGAGGACCCAGTAAGCCAGCCTAGGATGCTGCCCCCGCTCCGTTGCAGGGGAAGGACCTGAGGGTGCTCAATGGTGACCTCCGCGGTGTCCCCATTTGATGAGTCTGAGTCCATATTCACTTCCTCCAACACTGCAAAGGATCCGCGCGAAATGGACTGTGGGGTTGGGGTAGGACTCTTTGAGGTGGCACTTCTACTGCAGGCCGCGAGTTGCCAGTCCATGCTGGTGGGCATAGCTCCATTGGGAGCTGAGGGCTGATGCGATAAATCGCTGGTGGGGGAAGGTGGGGGTGCCGCGGAGCCCTGAGTGGGGGTGGCTGACGAGGGGCACCCTGTGGGAGATGCCTTGCGCTTGGTGAGAGAGGGAGTTGACTCTGGGAGATTGGAGGGGGTGCCCATTGGAAGGGGGCATGAGCGCGAAGGTATCCCACACCAATAGTGGGGTTAGCTGTTTCAACTGCTAGGCGTAAGGCCTCAGGGGACAGGTCTTGAACAGGAACCCATTGTGTGGGTTGTGGAATTGCTGCTGCAGCCATGTGGGATCGTTTTTGGCCTGGTTTAGGCCCCTGGGTGGTGGCTAAGAGGGCTTGTTTTCGAGCTGTGCAGCCACTATACAAGTGTCCAAGGGCGTTACACCATGAACACCGGGGGCGCGCCTGATCAGGGTCGACAAAAAAGATCTCAGGGCATGCCCCAACTACCGCCACACGAGGAATAACCTCAATGTTACGGGATACAGTGGGGGAGGGGATGAATGACGCCCTAGCAGTGCGAGCTCTTTGAGTGGGAGCATAGTAAGAGGGGACGCTAAAGTCCACTGAAAGAACAGACCCAAACTCCATTAAACCACGATGGAGTGCCAGTTTAAGAGACTCAGGATCAACAGTCGTTGGTAGGTTGGAAAAAGTAACCCATGAAATTTTCTCCAGGTGAGAGCGTGTGCGGGAGATGCAAAGAGATCCGCGTGGAATAATGACCTGGAGGGTGGCAGCATGGTCAGCAAGGGCAGCTTCAGTGAATCCCACATCGATGTAGTGGCCCTCCACTGATTCATGGATGGTGGTATTAATAGGGAATGTCTCCGCAATCGCTGCAAAGTATGAGAAGTAATCCTCTGTATAGAATTCAACAGGGTTATGCCCATAATAAAGGCGAATTACGTGGGAGAGGGTTGAGCGAGGTAGAGCTTTTTGCGCTCTAGTTTCGGCCCATTTCTTCTTAACATCGGCAATAAACGCCACTTCACGGGGATCTGCTTTGGGTAGCGTTGGTGCCAGAGGTTTTTGCCACGCCCCAGTGGCTCCTTTGGTGCGTTTGTGTTTGCTTTGGGCTGCAATTGCAGGTTGAGTGTGAGCTGGTGGTTTGGACAAGTTTGCGGAGTTCCCTTGTTTCTGGAATGTTACAGCAGTTGCTGGCATCATATTAAATTGAGGGGCGGTTTGTTGGGCCTCGCTAAATTGGGGAGGCCCATCCAGATTGGAATTAACTCCAGCCAGTTGGGAGGAGGGAGATGTTTCATCACCATCCCAATCTATTTGGGTAAATTCAGCCCGAGTATTTGCTGTGATTTCGTGGGCAAAACTCACTGGCTGATTGGTGAATTGGTCGTTTTCAGCATATTGAGATAAAGTGCCGACTTGAGAAGTGCCGATTATGGGGTTTAAATGGGACGGGTGAGATTGGAACTGGTGTGAAGTTCCAAAATCTGAACCATTTAAATCCCCATTGGGAAGAGTATATTGTCCCAATTTGGTGCTTAGTGAACCAGAATGTGCGGCTAATCCAACCTTACATCCGAGGGTTTGGGGGCCAGGTGATTGTTGGGCCTCGCTAAATTGGGGAGTCCCATCCAGATTGGAATTAACTCCAGCCAATTGGGAGGAGGGAGATGTTTCATCACCATCCCAATCTATTTGGGTAAATTCAGCCCGAGTGTTTGCTGTGATTTCGTGGGCAAAACTCATTGGCTGATTAGTGAATTGGTCGTTTTCAGCATATTGCGATAAAGTGCCGACTTGAGAAGTGCCAATTACGGGGTTCAAATGGGACGGGTGAGATTGGAACTGGTGTGAAGTTCCAAAATCCGAACCATTTGAATCCTCATTGGGAAGAGTAGATTGTCCCAATTTGGTGCTTAGTGAACCAGAATGTGCGGCTAATCCAACCTTACATCTGAGGATTTGGGGGCCAGGTAGCTGGGTATCGCCCCTCATGGAGGGAGCCAGAAACACGGCATCAGCAATAATAGATGGGGCTGAATTAGCTGACACAATGGGGGAGGTGAATGTCTGGATGGGCTGAGTTGCATTCAACTGAGCAGACGCCATTAAAACAGCGTGGGTGATGGCCTCCTTGGTTGGAGGGGGCTCAGCGGGTTGGTGGGAGGCAGCACACACAGAGCTGTTAGGCGTGCAGGTTGCAGAAGTGCGATCAGGTGAACTGGCGCTAGTTGGAGTAGCTCCAGGTTGGGGGTGGTGCCTGCTTTCATGGCTGCTGCTTGAGAGCGGGTGATTCTGGTTGACCCTGAGGTGGGTAACCGAGGGTTGCTTCGTTTGGGGGTGGTGCTGGCTCGTTTGGCATAGCCTGCGGGTTCTTTTGCGGGGTTTCCCGCCATATTTGCTAATAGTTTTCGTAAATCTCTTTAGTGGAGCTAAATTTCAGGCTGAATTGATTTTCGAAAAGTGATGCTTAGCAGAAAGAGATCATTATTGAGGCTTTAATGATTTCTACAATTACCAAACCCTAACTGATTTATTCAATATACCTAGCATTGCTCTAACCTATTACTCCCCCAGAGCTCGCTTAAGATCTAAATTATGATCCACCAGAACACTAGCTTATTGTCCAGTCATATTGAAATCTCGACATTACCCCCTTGACTGGACAATAAGTGCCTATTGCTTGTAGGCCCAAAGGAACTTTGCATGTACTCAGTTGAGTATCCAACCACACGCAGGTTCCTTAGTGGTGTAGATGTCAGCCCCAGTCTTCTTAATGATCTCAAATGGTCCTCTCCATATACTGGTGAGCTTGTTCCTTCTTCCAAACCCATGTTGGTCATTAAACAGTACCAATTCCCCTACCCCAAACTGTGGAAGACTGCTGCATCTGCTTTGTCAGCTGTATGATCCTGAATCTTCTTGGAAAGGCTAGTGGATTATGCCTCGGTTTAGAGTTTAATCAGTGTGTTCATTAAGGTAGACAAATATATTGGTGAGGCTCAACTATGCCGGTATCCTCAACACAGGAGTAAAGTAATGCAGGCAGCATTGGATGTCATCCATAGATCAGTTGAAATAAACTCCTACCAGTTTCTGAGTGGTAGCTGATATTATACATGAAGACAGCGGTGGATAAAAGGTGCTCCAGTCTGAAGGCTGCTCATTTACAAGCTTGCGTAGAATATTTACCAAGGTCCCATTGACCCATTTCACCATACCATTAGATTCAGTGTGGTAGGGGGTAGTTAAGACCCCGCGGATTGCCATGAGCTCATTCAACTTGGCCAATATATGTGATGTGAAATTGGTCCCGTTGTTCATTAAATAAATTGTGGATAACCATGGCGCTGTATGACACACTCCAGGATGAACTTGGTGGTAGTGACAGCCCCCAAATCCTTGATAGCTCTTGCTTCCACCCATCTTGTCAAATGTTCGATGGCTACTATAATATATTTAGAGCAGTTTGTGCCAGTTGGCAGAGGGCCCACCACGTCTAATGAAACAGTATGTCATGCGAACTGAGGCTTGACTAGCTAGTAGGTGGTCTTCTAGTGGAATGGCTTCTCCACTTGTCACTGATGGCAACAACCAACCATTTCAAGCACATTGTAGTGCATCATCTCCCAAAAGTAATGGGGTCACAAGAACTCGAGCATCTTTCTCACCCCTCCATGACCTACTGCTCTATGAGCATCAATAATTATTGCAAGCCTGGCAGAGGGTTTTGGGAAACTCAGTGTCAATTCCCCCATCCACTTATATTATTCTCCGTTATGTAAGAAAGTATCCTTTCTAAGCCCATCTAACACTTTTATTGCAGGCAGCGGCTCATCATGATATTTTCCCACAATCATCTTTTCATACATTATGTCCACCACATCCACTGTAATGGTGACCGTGGGTAATCTGGAAAGACAGTCTGCATTCTGATGCTTTGCCCCTAGCCAATGCACAATCTCAAAATCATATGCTTGGAGCTTCAAAGCCCATTGCGCAAGCCGCCCTTCAGGTTCCTGCAGATTCTGTAGCCAGCACAAGGAGGCATGATCCGTTACCACTTTGAATTTCACCCCATGAAGGTAGACCCAGAATTGATTATATGCATAAATTACTGCTAAACACTTTCGCTCAGTCACGGTATAATTCCGTTCAAGGCCAGTTAAACTGTGTCTACAATATGCAACAGGGTGCTCCATACCATCATCATCTTTTTGGGATAACACAGCCCCTAAAGAGGAAAGTGAAGCGTCCATTTGCACAATAAACTCTTTTTTGAAGTTGGGGTATTGCAAAAAAGGCGTGCTAGCCAACGCAGTTCATAATACCTCAAAAGCAGTTTGACACTGATCCATCCAATTGAAGGTAGGGTTTTTCTTAAGTAGCTCAAAGAGTGGAGCCCCAATACAGCTGAAGTTGGGAATGAACCGCTGGTATTAACCAACCATCCCCTTGAACACCTGGATATCCCGCTTATTGCTTGGCCGAGTCATCTTGCAGATGGCTTTCACCTTGGACGGCTGAGGACTAAGCCCTTTGTAGTCTACCAAAAAGCTGAGGTATTCCAACTGTTCCTTGAAAAAGTGGCACTTTTGGAGCTTAATCTTGATATTTGCATCAGCAAGGTGGTGGAACACTTGCTCCGGGTGTCCAAGATGCTCCATGAACATCTGAAAAAACACATCGATATCATTAAGATAGACACGAACACAAGAAAGCTTTAGGTCACCCAAATTGGTGTCCATAGCCCGCTGGAATGTAGCGGGGGCATTGCACAAACCCTGTGGCATTGATTTAGGCTGAGCAATTCTTTTAAGGTGATTATAGCACACTTTTCTTGTTCCACTGCTGGCAACTCGATTTGCCAGTATCCCAATATCAAGTCCATCACAGAGAAATACTTGGCCCCACATAGCCAATCTAAAGTGTCATCAATTTGTGGAAGCGGGTACTACTTTTTTTATAATGCAGTTAAGCTTCCAGTAATCAATTACTACTCAATTAGAGCCATCTTTATTTTTGACAATTAGCACTGTGGATGCCCAGGGACTTTTTGATGGCTCCAACTTCCCTGTTCCACCAATGTATCTATTTCTGCAGATACAACTTCTTCCACTGCCTTCAAGAGATGTATAAGTCATGACCTGATAGGTGGGTATTCTCCCATGTCCACCCAATGCACAACCCCTTGAGCGCAACCCAAGTCATGATTGTCAGATGCAAAAATGCTGTGATACTTCTCAAACAGATCCATCACCCTGTCCTTCTGATCCTCCGATAGACCAGTTAATGCCTCCCACAGAATCACAGTCATTATGCTGAAGGTGGTTTTTAAAGGCAAGCTGAGATCTTTCCAAGAACCAAAGTCATGTATCAGATGGACCTCATCAAGAGGGATCAGGTGCAGGTAAGCGACCACTTGGTGCCGCTGAACCTTCATCACCTCCTTCTATAGATTCGCTACCAATACCTTCACTTCCCCCTGCCCTGGTAACAGTAACCCAGGAGCCACATGAGGTTCAAGCCGGTATTGTTGATAGGGCCCCACAACCTCTCCATACAGACCTCATGGTATATCGATGTCAGGCTCTGTCCCAATTATGACTTGATGCCCAGAAGGGATAGTTAAAGCATTTGCAGCTCATAGTGGAATCCCTTTGTACTCATAAATCTGGTTTGGGAGCATTCAGGTCCTCCGCTTCATCCTCCAATATTGTCATAGATGTGGCTAAGAAGAACTAGATTGGCTCCCAGTCAGGGTGCGCGAGCACCCAGTGGAGGGCCCAGAATATCAGA
Organism: Massospora cicadina; assembly: GCA_022478985.1. NCBI lineage: Eukaryota > Fungi > Entomophthoromycota > Entomophthoromycetes > Entomophthorales > Entomophthoraceae > Massospora > Massospora cicadina. Next base: position 255,549 of record JAKSZP010014484.1, read on the forward strand.
GGCATAGCGGTCCAAGCGACTAAGATAAGTGGGGATCTACAGGACATGTGAGAAAAGCAAACATTTAATAACATATTGAAGGCCCCCAAGGCAAACCAGATAGTTGCGTTGGGCGCAACTGCAAGACTTATGGGGCAACCCCCAAGGGCGGGAGAGGCAGGGAGGACAATGACTCCTCCAGGGATCAGGGGTTGCTGGCCTTCAGAACTCAAAGGGGAGGCTCATACACCAGCAGGAGGTGGCACAGAGACCGCCGCGTTGTTGGGAATGTGGGTAGAAGTGGAGGAAACCCCATGAGAGGGGCTGGGACTGAGTTTTCCCAAAAGGGGACACTCTAAGCCCCGCTGGTGAGCTGGACCCACAGTGGCAGGGGCAGCTATCGGAGCCAAAATATGTGCAGTGGGCCAGGGACACCAAAGACTGCTCCCCATGGGGAGCAGTCTCAGCAGACTCGACATCTGAATAAATGGCAGGGGCTTCATTTAACGGATGTGAAGAAATGAATGGAACAGTGGCTCGCCTTCAGGGGCAGGCCAGATTATCGTGTTGGCAATCCTCTGCTGCTTGGCGGGATCAATTGACAAGATAATCCATTCTACAAACATTGGGAAAAGGATTTGGGTGATGGTGCACTTTGCTGGATCAAATGACAGAATTGTTTTAAAAAGTTGTGTTAAAAGCAGGTGGAGTCCACGGCAAACCAAGTGGATTCAGATTTTAAAAGACAAAGGCTAAAAAGAATGACCTGACAACTTCCCTCAGTGGGGCTAATTGCCTTTTAAATAGTTTGATAAGCATGGGGAAGTATTGGGGGATTGGTTATTTGAGGAATAGGAAGGGGATTCGGTTAGATAGCTCAGGGGGGTGGAAGGCAGCTCCAAATCTGGCAGAAGCTTAGAAAGTTCTGCAATTTTCCCAACTTCTTGTGACCAAGCCAAATTAATGCTGTTGATATGGGTCCCAATGACTCAACTCATCCAATTCGCATAGCTTGGGAATTTCAGATTCATCTCAAAAGGCAGGGGTCCATGGATCAGGTTCATTGCAATTTAGTCCAATCCCATGATTGGGTGGCTCATACAATCTGAACCTCCTGGAACTGCCTCAAAATGTTGGACCCAATGATCTAAGCTGTTTGTACCTGGGCTTTTGATCCAAGCCATATTCTGATCTGGCTCCTGAACCTGACTGGCCCAAACCGGCCCCCAGTCTGGAAATTACCAGCCAGGCTCTGATACCAGGCATTGAAATTTCCCCAATTTTTTTCATGACCGTCCTGGGGAGTGGGTGGCCTCCAGACCCCCTCTAAGCCCCCTGACGCGAACCACCTCCCTGCAGACCCCCTCTATCAATTCTACCAGGATTGAAGAGGAGGGAAGGGGTGGGAGTGGAATGTCTTTGGGGAGAAAAGCTGTCACTGAGCGCTTATCTATCATGTAAGTGAGGTCACCCAGATGTGATAGAGGGTCCACAGGAGCCTTGGGGCCCCTCTTCGTCCAGAAAGGGTGCTGAACCCTATCCAGCTTCAAGGGCTGGTCCCCAAGACTTACAGATATCTTACAGGAATCACTCATCGCTATAGGCGAGATTAATTTGACCAAAGCGGATTGGGGCATCTGGGATTCCGCAGGATGTAAAATAGATGGGGATCCGTTGTCACAGGATACTGATGGTTTCATCCACCATATTAACCACAGCCCCAAAGTGACGCATAAATGTGGCGTCTATCAATACTTCATAGTGGTCATTAGGCAACACCACAGCTGGAGTGGATGCACCAGCTGACCCAAACCTCAAAGGCAATGAGCTATATGCGCCTTCTGACACAGTACTATGTGCCCCGAAGTCCCATACACTACACAGTGGTCCACATCTGGCTTCAGCGGAAGATTATACACAAGCTTGGTGGATATTATATTGACAGGAGCACCTGTATCAATGATCCCTGAATTTTGGTATTCTGTACAAATATGTCACAATATGTACATTCTAAATAAGAAGAACCCTTGGTCTTTGTTACATAAACATCCAAGGGCGATTGATTATCCAGAAAAGTGAGCATACTAGCACCAACATGCGGATACTCCTGGCAATCTTATATACAGGAATCGCCACCTCCACCCCCTCCAGAGCTGCGACTATGTAGATGGTTCACCATTAACCATACCATTCCTCTCAAAGATTTGCCAGGCATACGGCTTATGCACATTTCAGTGGAACCCCATGCCCACATTATTGGAGTCTCTTCTTCAGCTTGAGGCCAAAAGGTGGTAAGGGATTTGTTAATATAGTAAATCCTCAGAGTGTGCCCCAGGGCTGACACAAAGTGACTCATGGAAAGCATCAGGGACAATAAAATTTGAATCAGCGGAAGTAGAGCATCCCAGTTCTACTCCGCTCAACCTTTTCCCTGTACATTTGGGACAACGAATACTGCATGTACCTTTGGGTTTGCCTGACAACTAACCGCATAATGGCCAAATTGTCCACACGAAACAAGCATTTGGGACCGGCACTCATCTCTTAATCACCCCAGAAGGTCTAGATCTACTATTAAGTCACAGGTTACTATGGGCCTGAGGATAAAAAGATTGACCGTAACAGTGACAGAAAGGACCTGCCCATGAGTTAAGTGACCAAGGAGTAGCCCACAAATTGCCCTCATATTGTTGGGATCCTTTGTTTAGCTGGATTTTAGTTTCAGATGCAGGATCTTTCCACTCCACGTTGGGAGCACTAAGGGTGATGGATAGACGGCGTAATTGGCGGACAATTTTGAGTAACTTGCATCCTCCTGAAGAGCATATGCCATATCATTATGTAACTCATGATAGGGCTTGATAGCCGCTGTCATTGCTATGCCCACCTCCATATTATATAAGACATTCGCACCCAACAACACATGAGCCTCATTAGTGAACTGCTCCATAAACTGTATCAAGGACTCATTTTTTGAAAAGAAATTGTTAAAAAATCCGCCTTGCGCTGAGCCATTTTCGCTTTGCCCCCAAACAGTCAGGTTACAGTCTCCTTCACCTCTTGGTAAGCTACAGTACTATTTTTAAGATAGCATGTAACCTGATCATCACTTGAAACATCCAACGCTGATAACAACAGTTGAGCTTCTTAACGATCAGAAGCCCCTTCTATGGCAAACTCAAACCATTTGAAAAACCCATGTATGTTACCGTCACAGTTAAATGGAGGCAGCCTGTCACTGCAGATTTCCTTCTCCTTAACAATATTTAATTTATACACTGCACAGTCTAGCCACTCCGTCATGCTGCTCAACAAGTAGGCAAGTTGGTTGGTGTGGTCGCCTACCAAGTGCAGTTGGCGGAAGGCATGGTTGAGCTGTTCAGTAATATGTTTATTCTCCTGAAAAAGCACTTTTTGCTCATGGAGTAAGGTATCCAAAGCAAGCTTCAGCTCCCTATATTGAGACAATCTGATAACCAGGGGTAGTACCCCATGAAGCAAGCTTTTGCGCCATAGGTGCAATGATGAAGGTACTAATAGTTGATCAATGGGCCCCCTGTAGTGAGCACCACTGTTAACTTTTGGCGGATATGCCTTGTTTTCGCTGAACAAGTTGCACCGGGTTTAGCCCACTGAGCAATGGCCAAACAATATGGAGATTGTTGGCCTCCCAAATAAACGTAATAAACTTATATAAAATATGAGGCAATCGCCCCAGCTACGCTACTTTATTTAATATGATATAACCAGCAGACTCCTTCTGCTTTCACTCCCTGCTTACTCTTACTCCCTTCTTCTTTATTACTCTGTTTCTTCTTCTAAAAACCTCCCTGACTTCTTTTTTTCCCACTAAACTCTTAACCCTCGTTATTCTTCAACAGATTCGACACATTTTGCTTAGTTAATATCAATTCACTATCAATGTAGAGCTCATTCAATTATTGAGGCTTCACCGGAATTTCCTCAATTACCAAACCCTAATTGATTTGATCAACATACCTTGCATTGCTATAACCTATTACTCGCCCCTGGAGCTCGCTTTGTATCTAAATCACAATCTTCCAGAACACTAGCTTATCGTCCAGTCATATTGAAGTCTTGACAACCTAGCTATTCTTTTATGAGGGAAAGCCTTTCTGCACCATCAGTTATAGCACTAATTGATGCGAGTGATGAGATTCTAAAATAAGATCCACCTCCATATCTGACAATTCTTCAATCACCACCATTCTAGGTCCAAAGGTGGTGTTTCTTTAGAAGGAGATAACCTGGAAACGTGGAAGTTGGGTGCTGTTTTCAGTAAGTGGGAAACTCCAACTGGAAAGAGTTGTTTCAAAAATACTCAACGATCTCATATGGACCTGACTGTTTGCTCATTAACTTCCGTGAGGGCGCCTTCATATGCAGGTGGCAGGTATCAGCATAACTGAAGACCCCACCATGATCTCATGAGCAGGAAGCCTTTTCTAAACCATGAACCGCTTATAACCACCCATGGCCTTGGTCAGATGCTCTCAGACCAGGTATGGGGTGTTCTGGTTTCACTGCACATGTTTTTTTTGTTTCTGGGATCTTTGGGTGAAGGCACAACCCAGGGGAAAATGAAGGTGATACATAACGTGGCCTCATAAGAGAAAAACTATAGATGCGTGGGAGACATTATTGTAAGCAAAATGGGCAATGAAAGGTCATCTATTCAAGCATCCTGCGTGGATGTGGCGAAACAATGGAGTACTGCTCCAGGATCTAGTTGACACGCTCCATTTGACTATCTGAGTGAGGGTGATACACAGTGGAATAGCATAGTTGTTTTCATAAGATAGCCAGATGAACCATCCAAAAGTGCACCATTTACTGTGTCTCCCAGTTTCTCTTAATCTCCTGAAGCAACCCAAACATTGAAAATACATGTCATAGAAAAAGGAAGGTGATTTTCTTGGAGGCGATGGCAGGCGAACGGGGGATATATAAAGAAAAATTGGTAAAATGGTCTAGAATTACCATAATCACATTATATTTAGTGGAGCTTGGGGGCTCAACAATAGTTTGATATATATTGAGGTCCACAGGCCCTCAGCCTGAAGCAAGGGATAAAGAGGGCCATTCTGACTGGAGCTAACAGATTTCGCCCATGCACATGTTATGCAAATTAGTAACCCATGTTTTAATGTCCCTTGAGATCCCTGGACAGTTAAACGTCCGCTTCACCAAGTCAAGGCGCCTTTTATTTCTTAAAAGACTTACCTCCAGAGGGTCATGATGAGTCTAAATTACTTCATTGCGGAGTTTAGGCGTCACCCATAGCCTTGACCAAAACCGAACTTTCCCCTCCACCAATTAATAATGTGACCAATTATGCATTGGCGATAGATGGTCCAACAACACCAGGTCCTCCATATAAGCCATATGACCTGACAAAACCTGAGCTACCAGAGGCATCTCTGAGGCCCAATCTTTCATTTAAATTGTATGTGGAGCAATGGGTAGGATTTGGTCAGCGGAATTACCATAGTTAACTCTTGCTCATCACCCTCCGCTGGACTCAATGCAGAGTTGTGACTCAAAAAATCTGGAATGATATATAAAGCACCTCTCTCACAAAAAACCATACTCACAATTAAAAGAACAAAGGTACAATACGTCTAAGACTGATGATGCGCTAACTTCTTTGGTTTCCATAAAATAATTAAGGGCATGATGATCCATCTGTACAGTTACCTCATGCCGTGCACCCTAGAGAAGGTACCGCCAGTGAGTAATAAACCATGACACAGCGACCAGTATATTGTCTTAGATGGCTCCAGACTGTTAGGATTATTTGAACTTGCATGAAAAGTAGGCGACTGGGTGTTCCAAATTTTTATACTATTGCAGTAATACCCCTCCACAGCGGCAGATAAAGCGTCTCATGCTACAATAGATGGCCTGGTGGGATCTGCATGCCTGATAATGGGAGGCGCCATAAACGCCTCATTGAAGGCATCAAACTCCTGTTAGCATTCCGTCATCCGTCAGAATGGAACATTCTCCCTGTCAATGAATGCAGCGGCGAAGCCATATTTGAGAGGTTGAGAGAGAATTTATCAAAATGATGATCATGCCCATGAAGCTCTGTAACTGCTTCTGGGTTATAGGATTAGGCACTCAAGCATCACCTTGAGCTTGCTGGGTAAGTGGAGTAACCATCCCTCAGGACCAAGTTACCAAGGATGGTAAACTTCTTTTTTAGGTACTCATTCTTTTGGGGTTTCACATCAAGGTCAGCCTTGTGCAACGCACTAACACCTCCTCCATTCCTTCTCATGCTGCTAGAGAGTTGGAAATACCCAAGGATATTGTTGATATACGCCACCGCATGGTGAAAAAGTCTCCCAACACGTCACCAATCATATGGTAGAATGTGGCTGGGGTATTTTTTAAGCTAAACTGCATTATTTTAAAATGGAAGATCCTCTTCTGGTAAAAATTGCTATAAGCCACTCCTGCCCTTCTGACACCTGAATCTGGCTAAATGTATCTGTAGGACTTCATTGTCCTCTCTGAAGATTAGGGACCTTAAGGCTGTGTGACTATTAGTCAAAAGTTGTTCTAGTGAAATCTGTTAAAGAAAAGGATCACTAAGTCATTCTCTCGACGGTTAATTTTCTCTAAGGCTACACTGCTCACTTTAAATGGGCAAGTTCTTCTGTATAAAAACAGGCAGAAAATCTTCTAGTAATTAGCTAGGCAAGTGTGAAGATGATCTTATTAATCAAGCTTTAAAGATAACTATAGCTACTGAGGTACTTGGTATTGAGTAGAGGGATCTTGGCGTGATAGTTAAGATTGAGTTGGGTAAGGAGACCTCTTTAATAATGTGGCGGGATGCAAAGGCTTTTTAGAAAATCTACTCTCTTTTGCCAGAGTGGCTGATTCCATGGACCTCTGAGTCTCAAGATCTTCACCAGCTGACTTGGTACCTTTGCTAGTTGAATAATCTGAACCTTCCAGGGTTTGAGTTTCCTTTCACCCTTTTGGGAAATCATTATTCAAGTCAGTCTTTATACTCATTGAATTGGTGGAATTTCTTCAACCGAGTTGCAATTTGGGTCATGTTAAAACTGGCTCTTGTTCATCCAAATCTCACGATTCCTGACAATGCCCCCTTCAAGATATTTCTGAGGAGGGACATAATTTTGGAGGAATCTAGAATGCACCTGTTATACAATGGCATCTGACTTCACAGAGGCAATAGAATATCAGGACCCCCAATGGTAGATCACCTGGTATGGACCTGACCAAAGAGTGTCAAGTTTATGAATTCAGCCTCTGGGCTGATGATGATAAAATAGGACGAGGTCCCTTAATTGGAATTCAGGCAGGACCTGCTGCTGGTCATTCCGCTTATCAGCTTCACTTTGTTGAATATACTCATAATCTAGCATAATACTTGTAACCTAAATAATTTATCAGTCAATCTTTGCATGGCTAAGTCAGTGATTTATGGCATGGAGGTTTTGAGTATAGGATGCACACTAGAGGGGAAAAATGGCTCTCAATTATAAATGGCTCGGAAAGGTGACATTTGAATGACTTGATGATAGCTAACGTTATATGTTAACAAAGCCACTGGAGAGTATTCATTCCATATTAAAGGATCCGTGTGAAGCCATTTTGCAAAGGATGGCAACTAAGGAACCATTTGCTCAACAGCTCCGCTGTTAGCAAAGATGATAAGGTTTCATAAAAGAATGATAAGTATACATTAGAGTTAAGATTAGCAACCACACTGGAAATAAAATTGGTACCTTTATCAGATTGCAGCACCTTGGGACTGCCATGGCGACTGAAAACCTGCTTCAGCATGAAGGATGCGGTCACTTTGAAAGTTAGAAAACAACTGAGATAGCCTCACCCATTTTGTAAAGTTATCAACTTCGATAATGATGAAATTTCGTCTATACATCACCATAGCAGGGCTCCAATAACATCAATGATAATCATAGATATGGGGCCGTAGGGCCTAGAACGTTATGCTGGTATAGAGGATTGGGCAGCTTCTGATTTTCACAAGTAAGCAAGAGTCAACAACATCCTGGACTGTCCCAATCATCCCTTCCCAGTAGCAGCAGTCTCTTATCCATCAATAATTCTTCTTCACTGTGCCATGACCCACAGCAACATGAGCCATCAGAGCGGATTTTTTCTGAAAAGAGGGTCGAACATATGGTATTCAAGAAGTCCAATCTGCTTATATAACAATCTGCTATGATGCGAGTCTGAGCAGCCATTTGCTTTAAGTGCTGTTGCATCATTGATGGATTATAGCTCCACTCCTAAAGTTTTACAATGAGCTTATAGTTAAAGTCCTCTTCAGAAAGCACAAAGGGCTATATTAAGCAATTAAACCCACCATTTTGGCGTATCATCCCTGTGCGGTGGAATAATGAAAAGTCATAATTCTGGAGCTTAAGAGACCGTTGGTTCAATCGTCAGTCCAGGTCTTTCATCTGTTGTACCACCACAGTGAGTCATAATCCGTCACTATGGTGAAATGAAATCTGTACAGAAAAGAACGGAAATGTTTGATGGCCAATAATACTGATAGGCACATGAATTTTGTTGTGCTGTAATCTTATTCTACTTGAATTAACATCTTACTGAAGTAATTTATGGAATGTTCAACTTGGCTTGCGTCCAGTTGAGCCATAATGGCCATCACAGCCACATAGCTAGCGTCAGTAAATAGAATTAAGGGTTTATTGAACTCAGGATGTAGCAGGATGTAGCGGCTGTAGAAATAGCTTTTTGTAAGACATAGAAGGACTGCTGTTGGGAATTCTCCCATTAGAAGAAACCTCTATATGGAGGAGGAAGTTTAGTGGCTTGACAAGCTTGGCGAAGCGCGGTGTAAATTGTTAGTAGTACCTAGCCATGCCAAGAAAAACCTGAATGTTACGCTATTTCTGAGGTGAGTCATCTTCATGATAGCATTTACCTTGTTAGGCAAGGGCAAAATCCCTTCACAGGTGACCTTATGACTAAGTAATTCCATCTCAGTATGAATAAAGAACCACTTGGTGGGCTTTAATTTCAACGCAGCAGAGCATAACCATCTGAATACTTCCTTCAAGTTAGCCAAATGCTTGTTGAGCGTACGCAAAAATAAGATACGTCATCCAGTTATATTAGCACACATGACATCGCCAGGTCCCCACAACAGGCATTCCATGGCCTTCTGGAAAGTGGTTGGGGCGTTGCACAGTCCCTGAAGCATGCGAGTGGACTTGAATAAACCTTTAACTTATTATAAGCGCTCTTATTTCTCGGTCATCTGGCAAAAAGTTTAATTTTCAGTACACACTGGCAAGCTTTATTGCGGAGAAAAATTGGGACCTGGCTAAGAGGCATATGGATTCATCAATTAGAGGTAGAAAGTAGCTATCTTACTGAGTAATGGCATTCTGATGGCGGTAATCCATTACCACACGATGCCCTCCATCCTTTTTCCACACAAGCAACAACGGCGAGGCCCAGGTACTATAGGGTGGCTTTAGAAGCCCAGAATCCAACAGTTGTATTAATTCTTTCATGACCTGGGCTTCCTTGACTTTAGACTTCTGATAGGGGTGGGCACAAATTGGAGTGGCATCGCTGGTCAGCACTTGATGTTGCACCCCTTCATCATCCCATAATCCTTTGGGCCAGTGGAGAAAATATCTGAATATTCTTGGATTAGGGCGTCAGCCTGTTGTTGTTGTTCACAAGTAAGCGTGTCACCAAATTCAGCCTCAACTTAGTTTATTGTAACATTTTTCGTCTATTACTAAGTCTCACAGGTCTCCACATCCTTAGATGGACTCAATTTGGTCAATGGGAATATTTATACATATGTGATGGGTCTATTCTGAGTTATCTACATCGGCCAATCATTAAAGTTGGCCATTAAGACAGTCAATGTGCCCTGGTTGTAAGTCCCGGGAATGTCCTCTGGGTGTTGATCGGCCATTTTTCTATTCCCAAGCAAGAAGGCACTGAAGAGGATGGTGGTACCCCTCTCTACTCAGGGCAACCTCGCTCATGTAGTAGATGAGTGCTGGGTAACAGCTCTTTCACTATGGACCCCACCCCCAGTACCCACACTCACCTTGGCAGAACTGTTATGAGGAATCAGTGAAATCTGCGCTGAGATTGTCAATTTGAAATCAATCAAAACTAATTTGATCAGCAATCAGCCCAATGTTTGTATCTCAAATGGTCAGAAAGTTATAAAGACTGATTTTAGTGGCCAGAATTCCCAATGGATGCAATTCAGTTAACATGACAATCAAACCAATCACCTCCCTCTCAAAGTCATCAGGGATCATCCTCAACAGGCAGGCAACAGCATTGGACACCATCAATGAGGGTTTGAAGCCCCCTGCTGACAATTCAGGTGGTGCGCCCAATGTGACGCCACTGACCAAACAAATGTCCCAGCGACCAAGCGCTAGCAGGTTAGGTGTCTGAACCCATTCCCAACTAAATGGACCCATCTCTATGTGGGGTGGCCTTGGGGGATTCCTACCACTCATCAGGCCAAATGCCGTCGCACCAACCATCAGAAACGTAGCCAAGCCTCAATTTGGACATCCGAGGTAGAACTGACAGTGACTTAGCCCACCACCAAATTTTTTGATGTTGGTTCCCAGGGAACTAATCCGCCCATTCCCAAATAATTTGCCAGTTAGGTCAAAATTGAGGGTCCCAATCCTGGCTTGTCACTACCCCAATTGACCACTATTTAATCAGTGGCATTACACTGAGAAAATTGTTGGTCAATTTTTTCCCCTTCCTTTCAATAAAAATTTTGCCAAAAAACCCAATCAATTTCTATTTGTTGATCCTTCTGGCTGCATCCCCGATGGCGTTTCCCTGGTGGCCTGTCAGTCTGTATACCAGATGGGCTTTGCCAGTACTCATGGTCACCATGGCCCCCTCCATCATTGATTGGATTCAGCGAGTCAGATATTTCTAGCAATATAACCCTGCTATCATGAACTTTTGACAACAGTAAATGGGGATCTTGTGGCCTTACATCCACAAAATGCAGGCGAGAATCTATCTCCTTGCCTCCTCAGTCAAAATAACCCCATATGCTGATGAACTGATTGAAAATATTTCTGTGATTCCGCCCCCTGCAGCAAGACCCCCTGGGTATTGGATGGGCTCATTGTGGTTCATCGTCAGTATTATACTCACTGTTGTTTTACACCAACAATTTGTCATTTCGCAAATGCCAGATTCATATAACGTCGTTCAGTCAGCAATGCCTCTGGCATTCTGGCTTGCTTTTGGGTGCTCATGCATCCCGACTGGCAGGCCAGTCTAAACATCATCTGCCATTTCCATGACGCTGGTAAGCAGGATCCAGCACTTCAGGACATGTAAAGGGTTCTTGGATGGCCAGATTACAATCTCCATGAATTTCCAATAAGTGGCTCAGTGGTATAGAACTTGAATACCAGTCTCTGCTAGGATCTGCAATTTAGGCGGTATGACTAAGAAGTCTGGAGTTACACAGGCATACCTTCCATAACCTCTGTGTGGGAAGGCGGCAGCTTGGTTTTTAATCCAATTATTTAATATTTTAGCCACTTTAATGTGGTCTGGGGTTTCCAGTAGGCAACATTGGGGTTTACACTTTCTTTTCTTCTTAAGAACATTTTTCACAGCCAGAGGAATGTGGTACTCTAAAATAGAAAAGTAAAATTCTTGTGGCTTATTAGAGTATCAAATTCATCTAGAAACTGAGTGCCATTAAGCAAGTCGTAACTATCATTTACTAACACAACGGTGGAAGTGTAACAAATCGAGAGACAAATTGAAGAGGCAAGGAGGAATAGGCTCCCAGGGAGTGGTTACGAAAAGGCCATACCATTTCATAGTCTAGTGAATGAATATGGTCCAGTGCAACCTTGATCCGCTTGCCCAGCGTGAAGAAATAACGTTGATGTGAGAGCTGGTGTCAATGATGGCCAATAACTTCACCTTTTGAACAATTTTTCTACTCAAGTTACTTTGGTTCCAAAGTGGGGAATCAAGTAAATACACTTTCCTGAGAGCAGTACAGAAAAGTCAGATTAAGAGGAAGTAAAAGTCTTTATAACTAACTCATAGGATCTGGGACGTCCAACTTATTAGTTCTCTCCAGAACATAATACTCAGCGCGCAGAGTGGCAGAAGGTTGAGATTGAAGCGCTGCATTGTCAGAATATGGTGCCTCACGACCTAAGCTGACTCCGCTTTTCACAACTCGTCAGCTTGCTTCTTCAAACAGGAACTTTCTTGGTGGCCAAAGATTCCACAATATGAGCATGTGTTGTGACGTGGTTTTGATCTCTGATAGCTCCTGCCGGTGTGGATATAGAGTCAATTCCCCTTATTTGGAGCTTGGCGTACTTCTGTCTCAGGAAATTCCATTATTGTCTCTTTAATATCAATGATGGACTAAACACTCTTTTGGCGTTCTGGAAATAGAGTACCAGGTTAGTACTGTGTTGGAAAGCGGAGAGAACGTCTGAGATGGCATCATTCAAGGTAACATGGTCACAGGAAGCTAACGCCTGGACTTCATGACAAAAGCATTCCACAAATTCAATATGAGTTTCCCATTTCGGGCAAATATGAATGAAAGCCTGCTAATGGTTGAAAAAGTTAAGTTACTGCCAAAGTCCTTGATAAAGGCCTCCTTAATGGTTGCCCATGTAGTGCATGTCTTGAAATAAACATCATAATTTTTCATGCCTTGCGATCCAGACATGTTTATATATGCTGGCATTTTTGTCAGTTGGTAGCTGATCCATCGCGCACTCATATACAAAGAGGTATGCTGAATTGTCTCAGCTCCAGGGACTTAATTCACCTTAAAGGTAGGTTTGAATATACGACAGGTTTGTAAAATGCATGAAGAGTTGGAGAAAGTGGGTATTCTGAGTCGTTGGGCTCTGTCAGGAATTTTATTTTACTGGATGATAAGCCTAAATAATTAATGGCATATCATCAATTATCCATCAAAATTAGTCAAGGCAATATTTATCTATCAAATCATTATGGGTTGATGCTAAGTAGTCAACTTCAGCTAAAATTTGAGAATTTGCCAAAATCCCCAATGATAAAGCGAGTACAATAAAAAGACAGTGAAGCCGAGTAGCTGCGTTAATGGGCCAAAGAATGGATGAAGAAATGAGTGATAAAGGGGAATAATGAGGAATTAAAGGTGTTTTTTGGGGTGGATACAAGTAGTGGATTCTACGTTGTAAGAAAGAGGAGGAACGGTAGTGAACTCTTCCATTGAAACAAAATAAAAATAAATTTGCTGGAGCCTTCAGCTTCATTTATAGATTTATTACTATGTATAAGGTACAACAATCCTCATATTGTCTTTTCAGTGCTTCAGTAGGAAAAACCCCTTAGCAACCCTTCAGTAGATTATAACCTATTCCGCTGGATTTTACAACAAACTCCATGGCGCCAATTTTAGTATGCGGGATAGCCCTATCAAACTGACGGCAGATCTCATCTATATCGTCCTGACTGTGGCATAGCATTCATTGACGTGCTTAAGGGGGCTTTGGAATCTAAAAGCTAGCGTAGATTATTGTCTCTTCAGACTGTTTGGTCAATTTCTTTAAATAGGATCCTGTCTAGATTCAATTATTTGGAGTTAGGTAATCATCTTATCAATGTGATGATTTTCTTGGTATTGGGAGGCAACCAATTTGAGCAGGTGCCAGTAATCTTCACATATTGGTTGTACAAGGAAGGAAAGTTCAAATCAGCGTCAAGATGTTCCCCCTTGATAGTCATCTCAGCTCCATGAGCCACCAGTATAAGTTGTCAAATAAGAACTTTAAGTCAGGATTCACGGTCTTCATTGAAAGAGGATCCAGTAGGTGAGGAGGCGCCTGGAGAACCTTGGATACCTCCAGGCCCAGGGGCCCTTACTCGACTTTTCTCTCACTGGGCCCTGTTTCTCTGAGGGCCTCATGTTGCACAATAACTTCTGGAGTCAGCATCATCATGAGTTGTTTACTCAGCTGCTGGATATGGCTGGACAAATTGACAAGTCAAATTAGTCACTTGGCGATCTTCAGTAACTTGGTTGAGGAGAGTGGATAAGGCACTTCCAATCTCTGGTTCATGGCATTGGTTAATTGGACTGTCCTCCGGGTGAAACGTTTTGCGAGTATTGTACGGCTCTGGTGTCAATTTGAGCCAGGTGGCATTGGATGTCATTGGTCTCCTGACTGTTATTCATAATGACCTTATGATTATCTTAGAAATTAGAGGTGGCGTCATGTAACTAAAGGAGTTGGGAGTGAATCTGGTGGGGCAATCTTAGCTGTCGCTGCATCTTCATAAGGTTGAGCGTGAGCAACTGAATGTGATGGTGTAAGGCATGATGAACAAATAACAGCAGGTGGGCTCTGTACGGGCCACTCCTACTTTGCTGCCAGGGAGCTCAGGTGAGTTGTAAAGTTGTGTCATGGTGAAGTGAATCCATGCAGAACAGCTGTGATTAGGTATGTCATAAGGGGGTCATAGCTCCTCCCAGAAGAGCTTTAAATGGTCTGAGCGACATTGGGAACCTAAATTGACAGGTGGATATATTGGGAACTGAGATATTTAAAGTCATGATTTCACGGAACTCAAGTTCTCATATTGAGGTAGCATCACACCTTGACTATTGATAGCGACCCATTGGGTCAAATTCAAATTCTCCTCCATATTAGGAGGTCTGTATTCGCTGGAGTTATTCATTTGGAAGCTGGGTCTTCACCAGGAGCCTCACAATGATCTGGCAGGGAGCACCAGTTTGTAGGACTTCTTCGTCCTCTCTGAAGGTCATGACCTTTGGAGGCTGTTCAATTATTAGTCAAATTTAGCTCCTGCGGAATCTATTATGGATAAGGCTCCCTAAGGCAATCTCTTAACGTAAAACCCTCATTGAGGCTACTCTGCTCACTTTGAACAGGCAAGGTCTTCTGTATAAAAACATGCAGGAAAACTTTTAGTGAATAGCTAGGCAAAGCTGAAGTTAAATTATTAAATTAAACTTCAGAGATTACTATAGGCCGTTGAGTACTCAGGATCGTGTAGTGGGGGCTTAGAATGATAGTCTAGATAGAGTCAGGTAAGGAGATCTCTTTGACAAAGTGGCAGGATGCATAGGCTTTCTTTAAATCGAATTCTTTTGCTATGGTGGCCAATTCTGTGGACCTCTGAGTGGCAAGATCTTCACCAGATGACTAGATGCCTTTGCTAGTTGAATCAGCGGATCCTTCCGTTGTTTGTATTTCCTTTTGCCCTTTTGGGAGTTCATTAGTTGAGTTAATATTAATACTTATTGAATCAGTGGAGTCTCTTCAACTGAATTGCGATTTGGGTCATGTTTGAAACTGGCTTTCATTTGTACAATATCAAGGTTCCCAACAGCATTCTTGAGATCAAGTTTTATAAACAAAAACTCTCTTTAAACGCTCAAAGTCACTTTTGAGCGATTTTAAATTTAAGTTTATTTATCCACAGCCATCTGCCCAAACCTATTCTTTGATGTCCTTGGCTCTGCCGCCTGCCACCCCAGTGTGAAGCAGCAGTGCACCCCCACCTAGCATTTTCCGCCCTGCAGGCAAGCGCGTTCGGATGAGCTCAAACAGCCCGCCCACTGCTTCCAACCGTTTTGTCCCCCCACGGGACTTAGCGCTCCACCTGGCGCGCGTCCACCCTTCTCGCCCCCATCCTCTCGCCCTCCCTCGCTCTGCTATTCGCTATTGCCTCAGAGTGGACTATGGGCATTTGTTCCCATATGCTGATAAGGCAATTATTGACCTGGCCACTAAAGCCTTTGCGCCAGCTGGCTTTATAGACTTCCGCCCTTTTAAGGGCTACTTTGACGTTGGGTTCCAATCTGAGGATGATGCTGAAGCGGCAGCACAAACTTCTCTAATTTAAAAAAACCCCCATTCTCACAACCCGTACTCGCCTCCCTTCAGACACCACGCTAGTGGTATCCTTTGCAAATCTCCCATCCCACCTTCCACCCCAGGTTTTGTATGACCAGTTGGTCGCGGGGCTCATGGCTTATGGCACTCAGGCCACCTCATCTTTGCCATTCCATCTGGTGCAGAACGCCTTGCTGCTCCTCGTGCAACAGCCACCATCATACCACACCACCCTACCATAGCCCAACAAATCTCACCCCGCGCTAGTGTGGCTGCAGCGCCTGATCATTCCTTTTGGGCTCAGGTCGATAATGGTAGGCAGATTTGTTCCCTCTGCTTTGGCCTTGACCATGCAAAAAGAGCATGCCCTCAGGCCAAGTCCGCTGCTGCAGCTTCTGAGCCCCCTTTGGAGGTTCAGTATGGGGCGCTTTGCTGCCCCCTCCCACCCTCCAATCTCGTTCAGTGGGCCCACATGGAAAATCAGCCCCACCCAAAACCTCCATCCTCACTCTCCCACCTAAATCTACGCCAGCCAATCAGAGCAATACTTGGACCAACATTCGCACCCAAGCAGCTGCCCATTCGCCCAATCCTACCCACTCAAATTTAAATGCCACTATTCCAGTGAACCAAAATCCATGGGATCTATTAGCTGAAACTGACGAATCAGGTAATGTCCTTATTAGTAAGCATAGAGGTCAACCTCTCTGCCATGGCGATTATGGTTGGGCAGAATTTTTCCTTCCCAACTTCGATGAAACCCCTACCCCTCGCCATTTTGCTCCTCTACTCAATACAGCCCCCTTCCAAAGTGACCACCAGCTCGCCTTAGCTGCGGTGGCCTCTCCTCATTGCCCAAAACTACGCACCGCGGTGGCCCAGTCAGTGGCTCAGCTTCAGCATGGCCTGCCCACCATCTTTTTCCCCCCAACTTCCCTGAATCTCCCTGCAGTGACATCTCAAAACTATTTGATGATGCTGAAATTGCTGTTATGAATGTCGCAACGCTTGCTTCATTCAACCCCTCAGCCAAAATCACCCGCCACAGTATCTCCCTTTTCACCCAACTTCCTGAAGCCCGCAAAGAAGCTGAAGTTCTCCTCGCAGCTTTTGTTGAAACACTATCCCATCATTATCTTGATGCAGAAGTGGAAAACTCCTACTACGCTGACCTCAGCCCCCACTATGAAGATGCCCCAACGCCCTGGCTCTCTTCTCTGATCCGGTACTGTAACCAACACCCCTTGATCAAGGTGGGTCTTTCTGAAAAAACCAACCCCCCGACCCCTCCTCACCCTCTGCCATGGTGGGTTAAGCAGTTTCTGCTTCCCACCTGGTTAGTAGTTTGTTTTGCCGTTTTTAGTGTTGTGATCAGTACTGTCCATCCCCTGGTTGGCGTACCTTGATTAAATTGAAGTTTTATAAACACCTGATATTTTTGAATCACTTGACTAATTGTCTGCTTGAGTAGAAGGGGGTAGGGATCATAAACGGTTATGTTGTTAATATGCACATAGTCCACACATTGCCACAAGTGCAAGCAGCCTTCTGAGCAAATACTATGGGAGAGGCGATTGGCGAGGTCTTCTTAATCACCCTCATTTTACAATCTTATCATTTAACCACACCTCCAGGGCCTTGTCTTCCTGCTCTGCATAAGGGTATAGGGGACAGTTGATGTTGATTACATTTACTGTTAAGCGGAAGGCCAGGTCATACTTGGAGTAAGTGGGAAGCCAGTTTGCTTTTTCCATACCAAAAATATCTTGGAACTGGGCCAGGCTATGGGGGAAATCTGCTGGCAGCGCTGTGGGGAATGGGCTTGAAGAAATAAACCCCAACGCTCCCATTGGAGAGAAAGTTCTGATCAGCAGAATCTCACTACAAGGGGTGGAAGGCGTGTCAGTAGGGCATACATCTACCAAACTAAAGAAAGCAGGTTTAATTCCTGCTCTTTGCACATCGATTGGGTGCCAGCTAAAGGAAGCTATTGGCAGTTAGTAGGTCTAATAACATTGTCAGGAAGTTGATATGACTGGACAATATGCTAACCATACCAGAAGATCAGAGGGGGAATCAAGATGAGTCTCAAGATTGACAAAAAGAGGTATACAAATAATAGTCAATTGAAATGCCAACCAATTGGCGAGAAAGGGGAAATTATGCCGAGACTTGATATAAATGGGAGTTTCTAGTAAAATGGAAAACGAATAGAAGACTACCAAGCCAAGGATGCATCCAGCTTGGGGAATTGAGATATAAAGAGTCACACGGAGGATTGAGAGGAGGACTTCTTTCAGTAATTAGATTTTTGCAGAGAGGTCTGCAAATTAGTAAAATAGTAAAGGTCAAATTAAGGGGCGATAGCCCCATATAAAAGTTTATTAGAATTTAATAAAATTGGCGATCTTCATATCATCTGATTTGGTTGCTCAGTGGCTAATACCTTGTGCAAACTGAATCATTGGAAGCAAGTCTCTAAGCCGAGAATTAACAGTGGTGCTCACTACAGGGGGCCATTGGTCAACTGTAGTTCTTTGACGCTGAAATATGATGTTGAGCCCACATCTGTTACATCACCATTCTATCATATTCTATGCACATTATGCGGAAGAAGCATGGGAGGCAACTAATAATGAACCAATATTATTCACTGTGGCCAAACTGGGTAATGATGAAGTTATATTTAATATGCAACTAGAAAACTTCCCTGAGATGACGGACAACCAATTAGGACGCTCCAAAAATGTGACCCCTCAGTAGCTGCAGAATACTATGGAGTGGCTGTTATGCAGATATCGATTATATGAATATGAGGCAAGGGAGTATGCCTTGAGTTTGTTTTATAACCAGCGAGACCAAGAAAATTGCTATGCCATGTACATGTCCTATCTGGATGTGTCTACAACGGGGTTGGCTCACCGCCTTAGAACCCGCAAAATTGAGAAATTCTCGTCACTTATGTGCAACTGTCTATTCGCCAGCTACTGTATGCGTTGGCTCGCCACAATATAGAGTTTGGGAATGTGATGTGGTTTGCTTGAGCACAGCAAAATGATACTCGTCTCCTGCTTGACTGCCTTGAGCACTCTTTTTTGGAGGTACAGGGGGCGCTTAGGCAAATGGACCATCATGTTGAGAACATCTGCCATTGATTGGACATGTTAGTACTCCAGTTAAATCTTGAGTTATCTCAGGTAATTGACGAACTGTTGGATCAGCATGGCTAATGATGGAATGAATTTGGGATCTCACAATGTTGGGAAACAATACTGAGCGCTTTTTGACAGTTTTAACCAAATGGGAAGAAGCACTCGAAGCTGTGATTGCTCAGCTTAAGAAAAGAAAATAACATTGATGGAACAGCAAGTGTTGGATCAAATCAGTTTCATATCAGCTGAAGTAAACCAACGTTGTATCAAATGGAGTGGTCAGCAAATGGCTGATAATGCGCTTATCCTTTGGTCAACATCCCCCAAATATCTCCAGCTAATTTGTTGGGTTACACAATTGGAAGCTGTTAGCCAGGCTGAGCGCCGTCGAGTTTTCCCTCATCTGATCGATGAGACACAAGAGTATGCTGATATGCAAGAGTGACTTGATACCCTTTGATGGGCCAATGAGGAATTGGTATGGGAACAAGCTGCCCTCCTTACTCAAATAAACAACGCTAATCAACAAGTGGATAATGCTAACCGGCAGCACTCTCACATGCAGAATACAATTGAAGATGCCCTCTCATGACTACAAGCAGTGGAGCAGCAGCTGCATGAGGAGCAGGAATATTTTTGGGAGTTGCAATATCAATATGCGACACCGCAATAGGAATTACAGGATGGATGATGTAGATGCCATATGTATAAAGCGGGGCAGTTGATCAACAAGCATTTTGCAGAGTATGCCAGAGCTGGGGGAGAATGGTGCAGTTAGTGCGGATTTGGGGGAAGAATGCTATGGATCCACTAATGAATTTTTACTCAGGCGCTGAAATGTATTCCCCACGTGACTTTACTTCCTCTGAGTTCATTATGAAAGATTTGGGCCTGACCAGCTGGCTGTATGATAATTCACAAAAGGGTGGTTCCCTTAGTTGCTCCAGAACCAATTCTCCTGATCTTTGCAGCAGGAGCCTGGAGCAAGGCGATGCAGTGCAAATTAAAAAATTACCTCCTTTCAGTTGTGACAGTAATCTACCCAGTTACTTCAAGCAATTAGAATTTGCCGTGGAAGGGGCTTCTGATCAGTGGAAAACAAAACTGTTACTGTCTTCTCTAGATGTGAAAAGCGCCGATCAATTTACCTGCTACCTTCCAAACAGCTCAGCATCCTATGAAGAAGTTAAAGCGATTGTTCTTTGGCTGTTTGGGGGTGCAACCAAGATGTTTAACATAAAGACAACTTCCTGACTATATAATTTCACCAAAGTGAGACCCTGTTAGATTTCACTGAACATTTAATAGTGGAATCACATGTACTACTCAGAGCTAACATTTTATCTGCTGAGGATGTTGGTACAGTGATGATGGTGGCTGTCAAACCATATTGGGAACTATATAACGTTATGTCTCATGTTTTGGATGGAGATACAGGTCTTATTCAAATTGTGAATACTTTACGTCAACTCTATGCCACTATCAGCGCCCCTAATATAAACCCAAAAACCCTCTGCTATCCTCGCACCAAACTCTTCAGAGTATGGGCCACAGCGACCAAGCTATCAACTGCTGGAACGTATTTGTCCATCATACAGATCTGCAAATCCTTTTTCAGCCTAGGTACAATCTGCCAGTTCATTCATGACCTTAGAAGCATACCGTTAATTTTCACACTTGTCCTTTCGCTGCAAGCTATATACATTAACCTTTTATGTATAATTGCTTTCAGTGCGGATGAAGAGGGCATTATGCGTCCAACTGCCCTAGAAAAGCATGAGTGTAAAAGATTCCAACTGAGAAAATGAGCAGGGAAAAGCTTGAGCGGAGTAGAGATGGGACGCTCTACCTCCGCTAAGTCCAATCCACTTGTCCCTAATGATTCCCAAGCATCTAATTGGGTAGTATTAGGAACTCAATCAGATGAATTGCTGTACCAACAGCTTTCATTGGGTACCCCTGATTCTATTTCTAAAGGTAAAAATTTACCCCCAAGCCCTGAGTTCCTCCAGGACGTGTAAAAGCCATATGCATGGAAGATCTTAAAACAGACTGGCACAAGTAATGCGGAACCCCCAACGGTCACTGCCTCTTTAGTAGGATTAACGTAGCCATTTTGGCGGAAATTTGTCAATGAGTATCCTCAGGTTGGCAAGGGCATTTCCTCCTTTTTAAGTAACACAAAGCTTTTGGACGTACACGTAATAAACACTGATGGTTCCTCCTATTTGGAATTTACTTATTGTGACATTTTCGTTCAAAACACAAAAATTTGCGCTATCATTGACATAGGAGCCCCTGTGAACATAGTCTCTACCCGGTTGGTGGCTAAGCTTCTGCTAAAACTGGATGTGAACCATCAAGTAGTATGCAGAACTTCTGGGACGCATAGCACTGTGTCTGAAGGAGCATATAGTGCATTGCCCTTACAATTTGAATTGGTCCAAGCTTCTGCTCCAGCAGTGGTTTTGCCAAATAACAACTATGACATGTTATATTGGTGCAGCATTTATGAGGAAATTTGGTGTTGTAATTAACATGGCGGAGGAAACTCAGAATATTTTAGGACAACAGATTCCTGTTTATTTACCTCTTGTGTAATCCCAACGGATCCATTCCGCTCTAGTCAAATCAATCTAGCATACAGTGATGGAGTGATTCCTGTTTGTTATTAATGACTGAAGCGGCAGACCAGGGTCCTCCCCAACCAGATTTATGAGTACAAAGGTATTCTGCTTTGGGCAGCAAGCAATTTGAGTCTACCATCTGGACATCAGTGCATAGTAGGGACTGGGCTTGCTAAGATGTCCCAAAAGGGCTTTATGGAGAAATCATGGCCCTTACCAGCACTTTTGGCTCAAACCACATGTGGCTCCAGGGTTACTGCTACCTGGGAATGGGGAGGTGAAGGTGCTGCTAGCGAATTTACAGAAGGATACAATAATGGTCCAGCGGCGCCAAGCGGTGGCTTACTTACACTTTGTTCCTATAGAGGAAGTTCGCTGTATTCATGATTTTAGCTCCTGGGAGGATCTTAAACTTCCAACAAGCTCTCCATTTGGCATATTGATCATGGTTTCATGGGAAGCGCTTACTGGATTATTCGCGGAACATCAAGAACAGGTTATGGCGTTATATGAAAAGTATCAAGATATTTTCGAACATGATGATCATGATTTGGGATGCACTCAAGGGGTGGTACATTATAGAAATACAGGGGATCACCCTCCCATTCAATCGCGACCTATTAGACATTCCAAAGCACCGGAGGAGGTTGTCTCCAATGAGGTGTATAGACTCATTGTTCAGGGGATGCTAGAGCCATCAAACAGTCTGTGGGCATCACTAGTGCTCATTGTAAAAAAAAGATGGCTCGAATCAAGTAGTTATTGACTTTTATAAACTCAATTACATAATGAAGAAGGATTCTTACCCTCTTCCACGGATTGATGATGCGTTGGACCAATTGGGAGGGGCAAATTATTTTTCCACCATGGATCTGATCTCAGGGTATTGGCAGATCAAATTGCCATCAGCAGAATGATATAAATGCTATCATCACTTCAAGAGGGTTATTCTAGCCAACTCGCATGCCACAAGGGTTGTGCAACGCCCTGGCTACATTCCAGAGTGCCATGGATACGATTCTAGGTGATTTAAAGTTGTTCTGCACCTTAGTTTACCTCAATGATATCAATGTGTTCTTGTGGATGTTTACTGAGCACCTTGCCCATTTGGACCAAGTGTTTCAGCGCCTCACGGCTGCTAATATCAAAATTAAGCCTTGGAAGAGCCATTTCTTAAAAGAACAATTAGAATATCTTATGTTTGCCATGGATTTAAAAGGGCTTAAACTGCAGCTGGCTAAGATGGAAGTGATAAGCAATATGTTTCGCCCAGGTAGTAAGCAGGACATTCAAGTGTTTCTGGGATGGTCAGGTACTACCAACGGTTCATTCCCAATTTCATTTGTGTTAAGGCCCTGATTTAGGAGTTGTTAAAGAAAAACGCTTCCTATGATAGGATATAATGTGCCAGAACTCTTTTGATGTGTTGCGAACTACATAAGCAAGTGCACCCATTTTGCAATATCCCAACTTCAAAAAACAGTTCATAGTGAAAAAGGATGCTTCCCTCTCCGCTATAGGGGAAGTATTATCTCAGAAGGATGACAATGGCGTAGAGCATCCTGTTGCACTTTGTAGTCAAAGCTTGAACTATCACAAACAGAAGTACACCATTACTTCATCGGAGTGCTTAGCGGTGATCTACACTTACAAACAATTTCAGGTATATCAACATGGGGTATGATTCCAAGTAGTGACAGACCACACTTCCTTACATTGGCTGCAGAATCTGCGTGAACTAAAAGGCAGCTTGCACATTGGGCACTGAAGCTCCAGGTGTATGATTTCGAGATTATACACCATCTGGGAGCAAAACATCAGAATGCGGATTGTCTTTCACAGCTAACAACGGTTGGTATCACAGCAAATTTAGCCAACATAATGTATGAGAAGATGGTGGTGAACAAGTTACCATGATGAGCCGCCGCATTTGATCAAGGTATTAGATGGACTCAGGGCAGATACTTTCCTACAGGGGGGAGAACTATATAAGCAGATTGGAGACTCGACGTTGAGTTTCCCTAAATCTCGTCCAGATCTGCGATTTTTATGGATGCTCATCGGGCTGTAGGGCATGGAGGACTGCGGAAAACGCTGGAGTTTTTGCGCCCCTGATATTACTTGGAGAGCATGAATTATGATGTATTGGAATCAGTTAGATGTTGCCATCAGTTTCAAGTGGAAAAGCCTTTCCACAAGAAGACCACATATCAGCTGGTTAAACCCTAGTTCGCCTGGCACACCGTTTCCATTTATGTAGTGGGATCTCCGCCAACTAGTGTCAATCGATCCAAGTATATAATCGTCACCATTAATCATTTGACTTGATTGGTGGAGGCCAGGGCCATTAACGACTTGGGCGTGGCCACCACTGCCAATTTTATTATGGAGTGTGTTATACAGTGACATGGCTGCCCACAATTCATTTTAACAGATAATGGAACCAATTTCACTTTGCACATTCTGCTTAAATTAAATGAGTTGATGGCGATCCGCGGGGTTTTGACCACCACATATTATCCAGAATCAAATGTAATGGTGGAGCAGGTTGACGGAACCTTAGTGAACATACTCCATAAATTGGTAAAGGATCGACCCTTGGAATGGAGTGCCCTTCTACCTATGGCTGTGTTTGCATATAATATCAGCTATCATTTGTCCACTGGTAAGAGCCCGTTCCAACTGTTGTATGGTCAACATCTGGCTCTGCATTCCTTGCTTTACTCATGTGTAGAGGATACTGGTGGGGTGGACCTCCAGCGATATATGAATGCTCTTATGGATACATTAATCAAGCTGCAAACGGAAGCCTACTCTACCAGTTTAGCTAAGAATATGCATTATCAGGCAGCTGATCAGAAGAAATGAAACGGACTTATGCTGTTTACTGTAAGGGACCATGTTTTATTCCACGATCAGCACGGTTTTGGGAGGATAAAATAAGCTCTCCAGCATCTGGGTTGGCCCATTTGAGATAATCAAGAAGACTGGAATGGATGTCTACACTATTAAGGAACCTGCAGGGGGTTAGATTATAAACTGAGTTCACGTGAAGTTCCTTTAAGCATATAAACAGTAAGAGCATATCATCCATTCAAAGGGGGGGGTAATGTCAGGAAGTTGATATTACTGGACAATATGCTAATCATACTGGCAGATCGGAGGGGGAATCGAGATGAGTCTTGAGATTGATGAAAAGAGGTATAAGAATAATAGTCATTTGAAATGTTGACCAATCGGTGAGAAAGGAGAAATTACGCTGAGATTTGATATAAATGGGAGTTACTAGTAAAGGGAAAACGAATAGAAGACTACCAAGCCAAGGATGCATCCAGCTTGGGGAAACAAGATATAAAGAGTCACACAGAGAATTGAGAGGAGTACTTCTTTTGTTAATTAGGTTGTTTCAGAGAGGTCTGCGAATTAGTAAAATATTAAAGGTAAAATTAAGGGGCAATAGCTCCATGCTAAAGTTTATTTTTTTTATTAAAATCGGCGATCTTCATATCATCTTATTTGGTTGCTCAGTGGTTAATACCCTGTTCAAACTGACTCAGCAGAAGCAAGACTCTACACTAAGCATTAACAAACACAAAAACCTTATCCATGACGTAACCAGAGAAATTCAAGTCCCAATCTAGAGGTGAAAACCTTTTATGATGAAGTTGACCTGGCTCATGTTTCATGTCAATGTTTACTTTCTTTCTTTTTGGTAATGTCCGCCCCCTGGTCAGCTTGCTTTGAATATATAAAAAATCTCACTACTAAAGTGAGAGCTCTCAAATGACAAAAGGTTGAACTTCAGGTTGATGCAAACACGTTGCCTGTCAGGAAAACGGCATAAGAAGTTTAGGCTGGCCTGCCAGTTGGGATGCGTAAGCGCCCAAAAAGAAAGTCAGAATTCAGGTGGTATTGCTGCTCAAATGACATTGTATGGTGTGGGAAGTTGGGCAACAATGACTCGTTGATGCGTAATGAGTGTGAAAAGGAACCTTGCAATGAACTAGACAGATAAAACCTCAGACCTTGCGGGCCTTGCTGCAGGGGTTGCACTACTGAATAAATGGTTTGGGATCTCCGGTGTAAGTGATCATCACTAAAGCAGAGGCAAGGGGGCGGACACTTGCTTGAAGGTGAGATATGTGCGGCCACAGGATTCTGATATCCTGATAGCGGATAGCTTTAATAATGGGATTAAATTCCCAGAAATTTTTTAGCACAATGGAACCAGTTGACTATGGTGGGAATGATTGTGATCATCAAAACTGGTATAGCCCATCCAGTATAGGGGCCAACGGGCCACCAAGTTAGTGCCATTGTGACTTCAACAAAAAGGATTGAAGTAAATTAAAAAATTTGGGTACTAGCGGGGAATTTTATTGAAATTAAAAATAAAGAATTGACCAACAATTTCCTCAGTGTGATGTGAATGATTAAATAGTGTTTGATTAGGTCAGCTTGTCAAAGCAGGGATTGGGGCCCTCAAATTCGACCTAACATGGAGATTTTTGTGGGGAGGGGGAAATGATTCTATTATAAACTGACATCAAAGGATTCAATGGCAGGCTGGGTTGCTATCAAACATCCCACGAACGCCCAACCTGGAGGCTCTACTGCGTTTACATTAGTTAGCATGACAGCATCTGGCCTGATGGGCAATGGGAATCCCCCAGGGCCACCCCACATAGGTGTGGTCCCAACGGGTTAGAAATGGGTCCAGGATTGCCAACCTGCCTGTGCCCAGTCGCTGGGGCGTTTGTTCAGCTAAATGGGTTCTGTTAGGCACCAAACCCAATTTTAAAATGGGGGTTTCAAACTATTGGTGACAGTCCCTGATGATGATACCTCTTATCAGGGATTGTCCCCAACAATTTCGAGGGGAGTTTGGTGTCAGCAATCATACTGCTCAATGGCTCAATAAAATCAGCAACTTTGACCAAGAATTTGTTACTTGTCACTTTCTGACTATTAGTTTTTCTCCCATCAGGCTTTATTCCCATTAAATTTGGACATTTCAGCTTTGATTCTGAGGATTCAGAGACATCAATTTTATAAAGTTTCTCCCACTTATGAGAAAGGATGGTTACTGATTATTTTGGTGCAGATTTCTTCAAATCAATTAACTAGTTTAGTGGAGGCAAGTGCAGGAACTGGGGGGGAATCTTCAGAGGAAGCGCTGTTACCCAGCGCTCATCTACCACATGGGAGAGGCCATTCTGGGTGATGAGGGGTCCAACAGCCCTCTTTGGACCCTTCTTATTTGAAAATGGGAAAATAGCCTGATCCACGCAAATGGTATGTTCCCCTGGACTTACATTGCCGCTGCCACCAACCAACCTCCAGTATAATGGGAAATACTAAGTTGGCTTTGCAGTAAACTAATAGCAGAAGCCAAATCCATGTACTGAAAAACGGCTTTGAGCACTGCACGTGGTAGCAAGTCATTGAAGCATATGATGCAATTAAAAGTGAGTATCCTAAATTTAAATCAAGGTTTAAACCCTGAGCAACCTGAAAGCTCATAAATTCTGGAGGCTCCTGTGTCAATAAGAGCCTCAACATAAGCCATGTAAGCACCCAACTGGATCTTGACTTGTAACAAAAAAAGAAGCCTTATCTTGGCTCTTTGCCCAGGTGTGAGACATGCGAGGAAGGGAAGAGGTGTCTTTCAGACCAACCCCAGGCCATCCACAGGAGCGGAGACTGTGTCTGCCACCTTATGAAAAAAACCAGACTATATTGCTTCCTCTGGAGACAACAAAGGCACCAGCGGATACATGTACACCTGCTCCTCAGAAGCTGTAGCATCAACTAAGAGGATACAGGCATCATGACTCCCTATAGTAGGATGAGGCAAATCAACAGCCCTAGAAACAAACAACTATCCATGCTTGTAATCCATGCCTGCCCGCCTCCTCAAGAAAATATGAACCCCCCCCCCCAAAAAAAAACACCTTCACTCAACCTGGAGTTGGCCCTATTGGCATTAGGGACAAAGGAGTTGTTTGAGCCCATCCTAAAGGCTACAATCCACCAAACAAGATCTCCTCCTGGCATAAAACCCCCTCACTAACAGTTGAACCTTCCATTATTATAACTAAACCGACGCGGCACTCCACACAAAGGGCAGGATGGAGTAGGATGAAAATGTGGGTCATTTCATTATGTCATAGTGTTGTTGATACTATAAAAATACTGACCTGGAGCTCCGGATGAGTGGATACCCAGACCCCCTGCTAGGAACCCAGTCTGCAATAGAAAGATGTGGCTCCTTTGTGGGTATGCTAAGACCCATAAGGTCAACCACAGTCCATGAGGCACCGCATGGTTACAGTTTTCTGGGTGGCCATGTTGAACGGGGAGTCAGAAAGGCTCCAACCCAGTGAGTTCTTGCCCATATTGTGTTTTTAATTAAATAATATTACTTATACAGTTTCCAAACTAATAATTTTAATAAGACCAGATGGGAAATTAGGAAAGAAAAATAACTCAACACCCAACCATTAGCAGGGAGTTGTGTTATATGGTGGAAAGGTGGGGAAACTAGCTACTAAGCCTATTGTGATAGGAACCCAGCTTCGTTTTTGAATCCGTTAAATAATATATTTGATCCTTGATTACTTCTAAATAGTATAAGTTGAATTCCAAGTCATTCTGAGTCTTTTTTCCCAAATTTGGAGGTCTAAATTCGCGTTTTTAGTTTCAGACTGGAGTTACAAGTAAGAAACCTGTTTTAGTCCTCTTTTTCTCGACTTTTTCCGCGAATTGGACTTATTAGTTATGGTTTTGTTATGCAGGTTGGATTCTGGGTGAGCCACTCATTAGAAAAGGTGATGGGGCCACGGTGGGGGGCTTCTGAATTCTCTTAAAGTCTTCACAAAGATGCATATTTTGTTTTATATAAAACTCTGCATAGTTTGACCCAGATGGGTTTGGGAGGGTTAAGGGTGGGAGGGCATGTGGCAAAAAGGAGGGGAAGCGGCCTCCCATCTCTCATCTAGGGTATTCCCTAGGTCATAAATATGTGTGAGAGGAAAGGCATTGGATTTGAACCCTTTCATGGTTCTAAAGGGATGTACACCCCTCTTCAGTTTGATGGCTGGTCCCTGGGGCCTTACATCACCCTTCACTTGACAGGTAGGTCTAACACCCCTTATGGCGCTTTTTCCAGGGCATAATTTTTGTGAGGGGTGGGGAGTTTGATGGCAGCTGAATTGCAGATTTAGGTGAGTGAGGTGCAGAAGCATTTGTATTCTCATTGTTAAATTCATCCAGCGACTCCTGAAAGTTGGTGAAGTCCTTGGATGGGACCCAGCTGTTCTCATATGCTGGGTATTTCTACCGTGACACCAGTTAGTGCACTTTACGTTTACCCACCTGGAATTAAAGATCTATTCTGTCTCAAATTCGGGTCTCCCTCCACCATGATGGGCTCAACCTCCACTGGTTTCTCGCCTTTAAAAGGAGAGAGTGAGGAAGCATGAAACAAAGTATGTATTTTCCAAAGGGGGGTAGTTCCAAGTGGAAGCGCCATTGTTCAGGACCTTAGCAAGAAAAAATGGTCTTGACCTTTTGTAAGCTAATTTCTAGCATAATACCTTGAGGTGTAGGTTCTTAGTTTCCACCATCACCAAATCTACTACTTGATAGTTGGGTGCCTCACTTCTCTTCCTATCTGAAAATTTCTTGGTGTCATTTGTTGATTTAGTGTTGGGAATTTAACCAGATTATGGTTTTACAATGTGTTCTGATACCAGTAGAAGGGTTAGGGATGATCCTCAATATCATTCACTAGTATCAATGGTAGTAGGCTTCCAAGGGAGGATAATCTAAGTTAATAACTAAGATTAAATTAATAATAAGATTTCCTTATTTGTTGGGGATATAACCCAATAGTTTACTAGCTTGAGGGCAGGATCGCCTAGGCTGAGAAATCAAGTCAAAGGAAGTTCTGACCAATGGTATGCCAAATCTGCAGGCTGATGAGCGCAAAGCTACTCCCCAGCAACAAATGCTGACAATCCCTAATAGAAGGGCACTATGATGCCAAGATACTATATATGTATGATATTATTTTTTAATAAAGTATTTTGTTCTCAGAATACTAGATTTTATTAGTAACTGGGTTTTTAGTTGAATTAATACGGAAGTGCCTAGATAATTATAGTGATCATTGATTAAGTGTCAACTGAACCATTATCAGCTCAAATTTATGTCCTGTCATCATTCAAGGGAAATCTTTCGAGTTAGAAATACCCTTACAAACCTGTGCAGTAACTATTTTTCACATTAATCATTTGGTTATAGACTTACTGGAGGACCTTCTTGCTGTGTGTGATGAAGGTATCTGCTGCTAAGATATTACTCCGCATCTGAGTTCCAATGGTTAAAGCTGGGGTGTACCCTCAGATCAGCATACATAGGGGACACTCCTGTTGACGAATGGAAGAAGTTGTTATAGGTAAATTGGGCCAGAGGAAGGTCCACTGCCCATGTGTTTTGTGAGGTAGTTGCGTAGCATCAGAGAAACTGCTCTAAGGACTGATTAGCACGCCCCATTTAGCCATCAGATTAAAGGTGATAGTCTGAGTATCTTCATATCTTAATTTTTAACATGTCACACAAGGCCTTCCAAAACTGCGATATAAATTGAGGTCCAATGTCACTGATTATTTCCTGTGGAACCTCAAACCAGGCAAATATATGTTCTACAAACAACTGTGCCATGCCCTCAGCAGTAGTGTTTTTTATATAAGGGATAAAGATAGCATACTGCGTAAAGTAATCTACTACCACCATTATTGCATCATACCCACAAGATATGGGTAACTGTTGAGTAACTGATGGGACCTATTTGTCAGATATTCAATAGGGACATAATGATGTTAACATGCTTAAACTTATTACAGATCATATCAAATATCAGCGATTATGGATCAGGTATATCTAAGTATATCT
Organism: Massospora cicadina; assembly: GCA_022478985.1. Classification (NCBI taxonomy): domain Eukaryota; kingdom Fungi; phylum Entomophthoromycota; class Entomophthoromycetes; order Entomophthorales; family Entomophthoraceae; genus Massospora; species Massospora cicadina. The sequence continues at coordinate 286,227 of JAKSZP010014484.1, forward strand.
GAACTTGGGATTTGTGGCCTAGAAATTTCACTTAATAATATTTGACTATGATAACATGGGCTCAAGGGCTTTGTTGGTTAGGTCAGACCTAAATAAAGTTTTGACTTAAAGACTCAGGCACGTGGGCTTTGTTGTTCTATGTTGAAATTAGTTTTTAATGTCAGTTGAGTTTTTTAATCAAATTAATTACTAATTAGTGATATGAATCGCCTTGGTATGTGCTGCCAATTGCATGTGAAAGAGAATCGGTTCAACTATTTGCAGATGCTTTTGAAATGCCATCTTGAGAATGATGACGATGTTTACACTGACCCTGAGGCTGAGCATGATGCCCTGAGTCGAAGAATTTGTAGATGCTCTTACAAACATTTTACGTGTTCCTTTGGCCAAGTGCCATTAAAAATGAGACATCATGGGTAAGATGTGGTGAATATCAAACCCTATAAATCACCTTCAAGTTGATGCTAATAAAAAACATTCAACTATTACCACCAGTTTATAGTTTAACATATAAGCTCTTTGTGTTTAAAAACTTTACTTTGTATTAGTTGAGAACTTACTTGGGATCAGTAAGATCAAGGCAGCGTGCCATCGTCCAAGTAACTACAGGAGAATACAACTTTGAAGTGTTATTACCAAGGAGTTACATCTTGATATATAGTCACCTTCTGGTCTATTGTCCTCATACAATAGACACTCAAAACTCCACAGTACCACAAAAGAAGAACCAGCCATCGGAATAAGACCAAAATTCAACAGTAACCCTACAATAAATTCCACTAACAGCCATGTCCATGGCCCTGTTTCCTGCTGAAGAGGGTGGAGAAGGCCATTTTGTCAGGTCCTATTGGGTTTGGACCTGGCACGGACTAAGCATAGTTCAACTCCAAGTGAGATTATCATTTGTTAACCCATTTCAATCAAGCTCACACTTGATTAAATTATTTCATTTTTTCACTCTAGGATGCGCCATAGTTTGGTGATCATGAAGTTCCCTTATGACGCAAGAACGCAGCTCAGAAGAAACCCATACCTTGACGCAAAAATATATTATCCTATCCTTTTGGAAATGTTATCCAGAAAAGTATGTACCAGATTCAATCTTTGTGGATTGTTCTTGCCATTCAGGATCCGTGGTCTGGGATGCCAATACAGCATCCAGGAGAGAACCCTCGCTGGTAGGTGACACCAGGGTTGGTTCAGGTGGGTTAACTGCATTTACTGGCTGGACTGTCTGATAGGAAAACTCCACCCACCAGCTCAACAGAAGAATCAGGAATACTGGTGGATTTGAAACTGAAGAATTTGTATTTTTACTTAGACTTAGATTCAGAGTTTGGCTTGGTTTTGGTTTTGGCTTGGGTATAGATTTTGTAATGGGGTGCAACCACGGCAATGGCTGGGGTGGGGGAGTTATGATCTTTTCAGGAGGGATTACCATGACTAATTCAGAGTCTGTATCCAAAGTGAGACCCATGAGGTGATTCCAGCTCAAGGGGTCAGATAAAATATGGTAGCCCCTTTGGCAAAAGCATACTTAAATTTAAAACTAAGAAGGTCGTGGTGGGTCCTAGTCTGTCTGTGAGGCAACTTCTGGGGCTTGTGATAAAAATAAAAGAATGATTGTCTGTGCGCATAACCACTGAATGTTTTGCACCATTAAAGGTAACGCCAGTGCATTAAAGACCATAACACCGCTACAAACTCTTTGTCATAAATTGCCAAGTGCGCTCTGTGACAAAAATCTCTTTGAGTACAGTACATGGTTTTCCCAGGTATCATGTTTCTGCGGGAGGACAATAGCAACTGCAGCACCAGAAGCGTCGCATGCCACAATAAAAGGATTATCCTCAGTAGTCTGACTAAAACGGGAATGAAAGTGAAGAAGTTTTTATTGCATCAAAAGACTTTTGGTACTCTAATGTCTAAAAAGATGGGGCATTCTTACCAGTGAGGGGTGAAAGGGTGCAACCAACTCCTAAATATCTGGTGAGAACTTTTTAAGGAAAGTAAATGAACCTAAGAAGCTCCACAGTTGCTTCTGCGTTACTGGGATGGGCCATGAGCATATAGCTTCCAATTTGAAAGGTGCGATGGCATACCCATCCTTTAAGATCATGTTACCTAAGAACTGAACTTTATTCTTGTAGAATTCACATTTGGAGGGTTTGGAAATCAGTCCAGCTTTTTTTAGTGCAGCTGCTACAGCCACCAAATCCTTGGAATGCTGCTCTGCGTTAGGAGAGTAAATTAAGATGTTATCCACATAACCAATTTTACAGGAGAACCTGAGATTCCCTAAATCATAATCAATTTGGCACTAGCAAATTGCTAGCGCGTTCAATTTTACGAATGGCATAGCCTTAAGCTGTTATATTCCATACCAGATCTGGATTGCTGTCATCCACTCTTAGCCAGACTTGACCAAAAACTTGATGGAAAGCGTTCACTGAGTCAAGCTTAGAGAAGGCTTTTGATTTAAAAACTGCCTGGGAAATTGCTGCTTCAATGGGTAAGGGGTATGGATAAGGAACCGCCCCATTGTTCAAATGTTTATAATCCACGCATGGCCTAAGGGACCACCTGGTTTTTGTCCATAAACTACTGGTGAAAATAAAGGAGAGGTTTGAGTAACATCCACCCTTCTTTACCATACCTTCATCCAGGTCTTCAACGCCTAGTCCTCCTCAGCCTTGTAGGTATAAAGGAGGCAGTTGATTCTAATTAGCTCAACTGCTATTTAGAAACTGAAGTCAAATTCTGAATAAATTGTTAGTTGATTTGCACCTTTCCATAAAAAGCTAATTTGAATGGTGCAAAGTTAAGAGTCAAGATGGCAACTCAGGCACAATGTCCATAGAAGAGTATTCTACAGTTGCTTCCACTGCATTTCCTGATGCCAAAGTGGGAAAAAGAGGGATCATACCTGAGTTTGCATTGGAGGTGAAAGCTAAGATATT